>CCAG010022328.1:0-31966 GCA_001077435.1 Glossina morsitans morsitans
TGCAATTAATACACCGCCACCAGTGCGATTTAGTCGATCATTTCTGAAGACATGGAAAGAATTATGGAAAAGTTCCGAGGAATGAATATTAGCCTTTTAACCAAGTTTCAGTGAATGCCAAACAGAAAAACTCAGTGCTTACTTAATTTAGAAACGTAGAACGAATTTTTGAATTTAGGCCCCTAACATTTTGATAAATGAGACATAATGGGCCTGAAGAAATATTTAGTTTTTTGAAGGCGACGGATCTACAGCTTTGGTATTACGGGGTCGATCTCGAGGAATAAATTCCTTAATTAAGGATCCTACTGGCCACAGTGATTTATTTAACAAAATATCACTGTTTTCAGTCGGAACTAGTATTTTAAATGACGATATTGATCTAGATTGAGAAGGAGCCAATTTGAAAATGCTAACGCGCTTCAAGTTGACTGATGGGAGTTTCGCCGCCAGATAGCTTTTTATGTTATCCACCGATGTTTCCGGTGCCAGTCTTGACACAAATACAGCTTTCCTTGGAGGAACTGCCGTCAAGGAAATGTCATCACTTCTAGGAACAGTAGGGTTTACGGCTAAGGAGTTATTAGATGGAGAGAATATCGAGGCGGTTACCACGCTTGCCCGAGCAGCTTGAGTGACTTGCCCTGTTTGTTGACTTGTGTTCACACTCGAACTGCAAGGGGGAGAAGACGAGTTACTTTGCTCCTCATTTATTTTTATTTTTAGGCGATGACGTGTGATTAGAACGAGCCACGGCGCTGGGAGGAAATTCCCTTGCCACCTCAGCATAACTTAAAGCAGATGGACTTGCCGTCTTGTTTGTGATCCTTTTGTTACCAACGAAATCCGCGGTATCGGAACCGGTGACTTTCGCTATTGAGTTTGAGAGAGCGCTAACTTGTATAAGCGAGTGAGGTTTAGAGGGGATCAGAGGTGACGTCCCTACGCTACGAGTTGCTATTTTGGAGGCCTGGGAAGGAGATGAGTGCTCAATGAAGCGACACTCATCAAACCTAGACTTAATTTCCACAAATTTTTCCCACATGGAGCCGATATTTTTACTCAAATCTGAGAAAGCAATTCTCGTCTCCGTGAATAGTCTGTAGAAGTCAACGTCCCGCTTCCTACAGTCGGGACATGACCAACGTAGGCCTTTGGAAGGATCAATGACTGCGTCAGGAGTACGGCCAATAATACCGGCAAACTTTGCGTGGCCAAAGCGGTCGCAAAGCCAGCACATAACGGATCTATCAGACTCCAGGGCAGTTTTTGCACGGCAAGATGTGTATAGACACTCCATGTCGAGCAACGAGAGGCTAGAAGTGCACTTATTAGGACAAAAGAACACATTCTAAATGAAAAAACAACTCTAAATATATTTGCAAATTAACGATAATTTCTTCGCAACGTTCACAGAAAAGAAAATCGTAAAAAGGAAAATTTTCACTTAAATTAGAGATCAATTTGACAAACGGCAAGGCAAGAGAAAAGCTGTAATCTTCTTCTGTAATAAGAGTACCAACGCTGATCACAAGAACTAAGATTGATGACAACGGGAAAACTACCATAAGATTAGTTCAATAAGGTTAAAGTAATTCCCTCCCTTTTGCTTTTACACCCAACCAATTTTATATCGATATAAATATGTTGCATTTAAACGCGCATGCAAACGCGCTCGAGGCAATGATAGCAATTAAGGCGATAAGACAGACAAAAACCGTATGCTCCCGCGCACATCAGTTGTCAAACTGTCTGCGTTATTCATAAATAAATTAATTATGCTGCTTAACTTTTGCTTAAATATATCAAGTTTGTGTTTAATGGCAATTATTTTGCGAAAAAAAAAACAAATGAAGAAACAATACAATAATAATAAATGAACTAAGAATAAATATAGTAATCCGTAAAGAAAGCACTTAAATATTTGCTTAAATGGTGCTACTGCTGGCATTCATAAGTTAATTATAAATTATCCAATAAAATGATGAAAATGATCATGACGATGATGAAATGATGTTAGCTTAACAGTGGCGGAGTGCAAATTCGCCAATACTCAGCAGTTGCTACTGCAGTAATATTGACTGTAACAAGCGAGCTCACAGCGTCTCCCTTGGCGGCACGTATTATTATTACGCCCAAGCTGTCCTTTAAATTGTTCACACCTTTTTCACCTTTTTAATATGTGATTCTTAAATTCCCCAACAACAACCAGAAATTTTTGTTTCTATTTTTCACGAGCAGAGGTAAGTGACAACTGGGGTAGCTGCACTAATTTTCTTCTTTGAGCTTTTGCGAATAAACCTGTTGGTGTGGATCCTATAGGTCGCCAAGTTAGATTTGCTCGGTACCGCTTTCACTAGGTGCAGAGGACGCAGTGATTTGGTGATAATTTTAAGACAATTAGAGTCAATGCTTTGTAAGATTTCAACGTAATTTTCAGATGATTTTAAATAATTAATGAAATTGATTTTATTAATTTTGGGTTTTAGAAATTTATAAGAATGATTGCATTGAAAAACCTCGCGTTTTTTTCGTGCAGGGTTGCCATAATGCTTTCCTTTGCGATGTACAACTTTGAAATTAAAGGCTTGTAATTTAAATGACCATCTGGCTAATCGTGAAGAAAGTTCAGTTGGAGACTTCAACCATTTCAAGGAAGCATGGTCCGTAATTATTGCAAATTCATATCCTTCAATATAAGGTCTACATTTTTTTACGCTGAGTATGGCAGCTAAGCATTCCTGTTCCGTTGAGACGTATTCAACTATTTCGACATAGACGCTATGGGTAACTCATCGCCTTCTTCATTCATTTGTACCAACACTCCGCCAACCCCAGTATTACACGCGTCACAATGAATTGCGAACGGTTTAGAAAACTCATGGCTGTGAAGAACAGGAGCAGTACTTAATTTAGTTTTCAACACATCGAATACCTTCTGCTTCTGGTGTCCAAAGGAACTTTCGTTTATTTCCTGTAAGATCACGCAACGGTGTACAGATATTAGCATAATCTCCAATGAACTTTCTATACCAGCCAGTCATTCCCAAAAATCATCTTAGCTCTCTTATGGTTTTTAGAATTAGAATGTCACGTATTGAAGAAATTTTTTCAGGATCAATTTTTATTACTCCTTTTCCAATTATGTGGCCTAATATTTGATTTCTTCCATACAAAATTTAATTTTTTCTACATTTATTGTTAATCCAGCCTAAATCTCTTCGCAACTAATTTCTGTACCTCAATTCCAATACCTCCAAATGATGAACAAATTCGTTCGAGATTATCAACAAATCACCAAGATAAACGAAAACTTCTGTTTTCAACTCATTCGGGATAGCCTTATCCACGAGTCTCGACATAGTTTGAGGTGCGTTGCATAGACCAAAAGTCATTACTGCACTGTGAAGGCGATCTTTTCCTTACATTCAGTATCCAGAGAAATTTGCCAAAAAGCGTCTTTTAGATATAATCCCTTAATAAACACAGCTTTCGGCAGCGTGCTTAAGATGCCTCCAATGAAAGACAGAGGATAAACATCTTGAATAGTCGCCGTATTAACTTTTCGACTATTAAAACATAGACGACTTTTGCCAGGTTTACGAATTAGAACTACGGGCGTGCTCCATGGACTAAGCGATTCTTCAATGACTCCAAGATCCAACATTCAGTCTAACCCTTCATACATAATTTTTTCGATCGCAGGTAAAACAGGATAGTGACGTTGCTGGTTTGGTCTTGCCTGCAAGTTCCAACATCGATTGAATGGGCAATAAGATTAGTCTTTCCTAGTCCTTCTTTTGCAAACGACGGAAACAACTCGATTACATCCTGTGAGGAGTTTTTCTGTGCAGACAAAAATCAGGTAGTAGATTGAAGGATTTCTAAAAATCAATTCCCAAATATAACGATTGTGATAAGGTAGGAATAATGAACAACTCAATAGTGTTCTCAATACCTTCAAATTTAATGAGGGTTTTAAAAGAACCAATTATCTCTTGTTGTTTTCCATCAGCATTTCTTACACTCGACGACATCTTCTTGAATGAAATGTTCAATTGAAGAATTCTCTCAGCTAGGGCATTGCCGACACAGCTAATAGATGCACCGGTGTCTAACAAATCATCTACTTCATCAAAAACGGAGACTCGGGCATAAGGACGAATATCGGTAGGATTACAAATTATTGTCAATACCAATTTAAATTTTAATTGCTTCAAATTTTTCCAATACTTTTCATTCACTCAGACGATCTTTTTTTAGAAATAGTGTTAATTACATTTTTTTTTAAATTAACCGATTTGTCACCTATGGGATTTTTTATTTTTCTGTAAACGGTATGGAAAAGGTGGTTTAGAAATTAATGGTCTTTGTTGTTTTTGTTTTTGCCTTTCGATTGTTTTAGGGCACCTTTCGTTGCCTGCGCTGCCACGTTTTTTGATTCGTTGCACTTTAGAGTATTAGATAAACCGCAACCATAACAAAAAACTTTCCTTTCCGCTAAACAATCTTGATAACGATAACCATTTTCTGTGCAATTCCAACAGTTCAGGTTCAATTCTGCCACAGCTTGAATGTTGTCGTATTGAACTGTACCAGCAACTGATCTCTCTTTCATGGAGACTTCAGCAATTTTCCAGGGTTGATTAAAAATCTTCACTTCATTACCTCTAGTCTTAATATCAGGCAGAATGAGTTTCTCTTACGACAAATTTCACGAAGTTGGCTAATTGAGTTTATATGTAAATTGAGTAGTCCAAGTTGAGTTTCCGACAGTAAATGCCTTCTGAATATCTCCACAAGTACCTCTTCATTTAACGGCTGCTTCAGTGTATCTGACAATTCTAAAGTTGATTCAAGAAAACTATCAAACTTCTCATTTGGATTTTGCTTTCTGTCTCTAATTAATTCTCGCTAATCGAAATCAGAACAAACATCTTTTTACTGGGCACGAAGAACTGAGCATAAAGCAAGCCACTTAGTACATGAAACTGACCTGTGGTAACGCCAATACCAATCGGTTGCTTTGCCTTCAAACAGAATATTAGCAAAATTACATAACAAATCAAAATTTCCTCTCAAGGTTTGTTTAGTCAAAACCTCGACTCTATACAGAAAGGATTCAATTGATAACCCAGAAATCCCCGTAAATCTGATCTTCCAATTACAAATGATTTCACTTACTTTTTTAGTTTGTAGAGTTACTTCTGCGTTGTTCGTTTTTGATAGTACCGCAGAATCTTGTAAATTCCCAAGACTGGTGGCATTAAGTCCTAGAAGTTAATCCAATGGGTGCTGGCTAATGCTTTCAGTACGATTAAAGTCCAGATTGAAATAGGATTGAGATTGAGCTTGATTTGGCATCGACGATGTGGTGGGCAAATTTATTTTCCTTAATCCTTCTTCGATGTTTTTCTGAACCATCTCGCTCATCGTTACGCTAAGAGATTCCAAGACTTTCGATTGTTGAGCTTGTACTGGTGACAGCACCATTTCACTAATTTGTTGTGTAAATTGTGTGATAAAGACTGCCATTTGGGGGTTGGATCTGATGTATTAGCCATATCTGCTTTATTACTATTAAGCAACCTAGTTAATATTTGACCGAAAATATCTTGTATGGGCAAATTGGTTTAGCAGTTAGGACAAAGTTGAGAGTTATTCAGGGATGCTTTCAGACACGATCTATGGAAGATGTAATCACAAATCGTTCTATAAAAGTTCCTTTTGGGGTCTAAATCGTTCTGACAAATAGAGTAAATAATAATACCAGAATCAATAATTTCCAAAAAGGTAATAGCAATAGTTTCCCGCGACTCACGAACTGTCAAAATAAAATTGATTGATGCACTTCTATCTGCTTAAGCATCCTGCATTGTACGTTAATGCAAATTTTTGCCGGGCTTTTAAATTTTGTGCTGCATGGTTTTTGACAAGTGAAACTCAACACACACACTAACGTCTTTGTAAGAACAAAACAAAATCATGTGGTTTATATGCCGTGGAAGCAACCAAAAAGAAGGAAAAATTAAATCAAATAGTATAGACTAAAAAAATAGCAAAAAATATAATTATTATTTATTTTGTCAGATGGCGTAATCCCCATACGTAAGAAAAAATTCTTTATCCTCTCAATTTCGAACTTCCCCAGTATTCCTGTAAGCAAACGCTAACACATGATTTTGCTTTAGCAACGCACGCAAGTCATGTACACAATTTTTTCCATTACTGCATGTTTGTATCTTGCGTTGATATACTAATGCATTAGAGATTTAAGTGCGGCAGAATTAGAAATTACCGTTTAACAGCATTAGAAGCGCTGATTTTCTTGTTACTGTTTTTGGCACCAATTATTAATCTTTTAGTTAACTAGGTCTCATTTGGTAGGCGTACCTTGAACGCCATTTGTTGAAGAGTCATGTATGGCTTTGGTTATTCGAAATTTATTTCATAAAAGTAAACGTCAAATTTGACGTTTCTTTGTTTACATAATGAATACCTTGATCATACAACCGTAAGTAAAAACCAAATTATATCACGTTTCGACGAAATGAAATCAACTAAACACTTTTAATAAAAAAAAAAAAAAGAAAACAAATGAAAAATTACAACCGATGAGTTGCATCGTTTCTAAACCGAGTCGAATACTTATCCATATTATGTGGCGTAGAATTATCTGAAATTCCAATCAGTTTTGAGTGGTGAAGTGTTGGCAATTTTTATAGTCGAAATGTTTCCGAGTTTTTTGTCAGTTAGCGCCGCAAGAAAAATACAAGTCGGGACGAAAATTGACTGCAAGTAAATTGTGCCTACCAAGCCAAGCGAGCAAGTGGCGGTGACTATGGAGGAAGAGAGAATTGTCGAGTTGACAAGTTTAGAGGAGCCCATATTTATTTGGCACTAACTAAGATTGAGATTAGGTTAACTCTTTCGTTTATATTTATACATTAACATACGAATTCACCAATAAAACTCGTAGTGTTCTAAAATAATTTTTTTTGTTTTTAATCAGCTTATGAAGATCATCCTTACAGATTCTTGAAATTTCTCATGGTTGTGTCGATATATTGTAGCGTGTGGTTTGGCTTAACAATTTTTGCTAAGGACTCAAATCTACATCACTTGGATTGTTAAGCTCGCGCTCGGAAAAGAGTTTGAGAGAAGAAATTTTCTTTGACGTAGCATTCGGCGATTTTACTTTGCTAGGTATATTTATATAAATTTGCGAGTATTTAAGTATATTTGCGAGCGTTTAAGCATAAGTACGAGGAGCAAATATAAGTTTGCGAGCATTTAAGCAAATTTAAGAGCGTTTAAGCATATTTGCGAGCATTTAAGTATAAGTACGAAGAGAAAATATAAATTTGTGAGCATTTAAGCAAATTTGCGAGCGTTTAAGCATAAGTAGGAAGAGAAAATATAAATTTGCAGGTATTTAAGCATATTTGTGAGATAAAGATAAAGATAAAGATAATCTGTTCACGCTTCTCTCTTAAACTGACAAAGCAAGGAGTGTGGCAAAGTGGCAAAGCAATTAAGAAGAAGAAACTCTGGGAAATCAGATACGAAATCTGTATGAAACTCCACACTTTCTAATAATTTGATTATGCGATAAAGTAAATAAGTTCGTATTCTGGTTAGGGACGAATGTAGGACAAGGAACGGTAAGCAAGCCGATTTGATTGAGAATGATTTCTAATGTTTTGTCGTCCGTTTAATCCTTTAAAGCGCTCTTTTAAACGAAAAAAGAAAGTAAGAGAGCGCTTATGCTCTCCATTTTATAATAATACTTCTAAACAATAGAAAAGCTTATAAGAAAAATAACAATTAAAAATTTAACATTTTAAGGAAATTTAATTAACAAAAGTTAGTGAACATTTATTACTTGGGAATAATCCATAGATGATGGCAGACGAGTGGATTGAAACAAACTTTTGAGGGAAAAAACTTGTAAATTGCATGCCTACAGCATTCGAGAGTTAATACGGAAAATTAAGTTGTTTTGAATGAAATCCGTAAAGAAAATGTAATGTCGAGTTATTTGTGAAACACTGAGAACAATTTAAGAAATTGTTAGCTAGGAGAGTGAAAAATTGTTTAATGTAAAAGTATTACAACCATAGTGTAAAAATAGTAAATTATTGTATACCCAATCTTTGCCGTCCTTGCTAACATATCTCTAGTTTATTACAAAAAAGCAAACTAATATGAATATCGCCACTTATAAAAAAGTGCTGGCAATGGAAGATGTGTTAATAAAACGCTCACACATAATTTGTAGACAATTATATTTTATAAAATAAAAATTTAAATGTTAAAGCGGCCAAACTAAACGTATGAAGAATATATGAAAAAGTATAGAATTGAGAACCAAAAAAGAGAGTACAGTAACGATAAAGGCACGAAGGATTAGTAGATTTGTGAGTGAAGTAATTTACAATTTAGAAAAAGTATAAAAAATTAATAGGCTTCCTTTTGAAATATCGCACAAACAAAAGAGAAAAAGGAAATGAATCTTTTTTAGTTGTTTTATCGTTAATGTTTTAATCATTTGTAACAAACATTAAATTAGTTGTAATATCATGCACATATCTAATATATAAAGCACTGAACAATGATAAGAAAGTCTATATATGTGAGTATCTCTATGAAGAGGAGGTAAAGATCGAACACGCGTTTCTAAGATACGCAGAAGAAAAATATAAAATTTCCCAGTCGCTCGTATAGAAAAAAATACAAGAAACTTTCCTTTAACTAATGATACTTATCTTAAAAGCAAAGCCCATCTTTGATTTACGGGAAAAGTTCATTAAAACGACCATAAGCCACCGAAGATACGGTGAGAGAAAGAAAAAACTGTACAAAAGAAACACCGAATAAAAGAACATCTAGTGGCAAATATTTCGGGTACGGTCATTTCTCCATTCATTTTGCATTTTTTCGGATTTATTTAAATTATTATTTGCTGAAAATAATGCTATATAGCCAAAGAAGGTTTATTTTTGATGAGTTGTGCTGCTAAAATATATACTGATGTTGATATATATAGATGTTGATGTGCTTACGTGCATCGCGGTTTAATGCTTTTTGACGTCTAAGTTGAATCAAATTAAGCAAAATATGAACATGTAAGTTGTAGCCACATCTATGTAAAGAAAATTTGTATATAATTAATAATTCAAAAGAGCATTGATTTGTATACTTAGCATGCGATTTGATCTTAAAAAACGAATTGTCTTCTTATAATTGATCTATTTTTATTACTATTTATATAGCATATTTACATTAAATTAAAGGTAATACATAGAGTAAACAAAAAAATAACGGTGCCGATAATTCTTAAACATAGTGATAATCCTACAATCACATGTTTTTGAAAAGTGAAAGAAGACAAATGAAATGAAAAGAGTTTTTCTTTAGATGAAAGGAAGGTAGGTTTGAGGGGTCTTCGGATCCAACTGACAATGGTAATTACACACATTATTTTAATTATAAAGTTTTTGAAATATTGGACCAAATTCCTGGCTTGTTGGGTCATGTTACGTAAATTTACTTAACATCCCTATTTTTTTCTCAGAAAGAACAACTGTATGGCAACGTTGGCGCGAAACGAATAGAGCGATAGTAAACACAAATTCGTAATTCACTAATCAAAAATTTTGGAGAGTCATACTGTAAATTCAAGACAAGTACGCGAAAATTTTGCTATGACTGGTAGAATTATATAAAAACGCGAAAAAATTAAAATTCGTTAAATGTTAAACGAATAACGAAAGCAGTAATCTTAAAACATTGGACATTCCTTGAGCTGTTCTCTTGTTTTTGTTAACTTCGAATTAAGAAAATCGTTCTTTTTAATTTTTATATATATTGCAAGAAAGCACAGTGATGTTTGGATTTGATGGGGAATATAGACGGCGACCTGTTCAAAATTTGGGTGGTACCTCCCAGACGAGCGATAGGGAAACTATAATACGCAAGGCTGCCGAGGAACGTCTGAAACGAAATCAAATGCGTAGGGAAAATAACGGAGCAATTGTGTTGCAGTCTTATACTCGTTCATTTATACACCGGCACAGACGCAAATGCTTAGAACGTGAGATCTTTGACGAATTCCTACGTTCATATCGCGATAAATTAATGGAAGAGGAAAATTTGGCTTTTCTGCTTAGAAGAATTGTATTTTTTTACAACGCCAAAGAGACACGAGACGAAGAGCGTTTGGTAGGCACAGCCAATCCTTTCTCCAACATTCTTTTTTAACGTGTTATGCTTTCAGATTGAGATCTGTCAGCACATTCTACGCAGTCCTGCTCGCCTATTGCAAAATTGTGTTAACGAATACGTTTGGCTTCATCGTCTTAAAAAACTTTTGGATTTATGCATATCGCAGCTTGCAATAGCACATGGATCTCAAGCTATACCATTGCGAATGCTGGAAACGTTTACTGCAGAGGCATCCATTGAACGCTACATCGAAAATGATAAATTAATACTCATCTATTTGGACTGCATATTTCGCTTTTTAGTAGAACGGGATTACTATTTCCGTCTACGACAAATGCTGGAACAAAAATGTCCACCCTTAGATGGAGAAACCTTACATCCACCTAACCATTTTTCGGAGGCAATATTTCAGCTTATGCTGAGACCGCTGCTGTTGGCGAACCGTTCGTCTTTTTTTTCTTTTGGGGAGACAGTATATCGATCGTTTTCGAAACATGTGCTATCCTCAATATATAGTGAACCTATTCAATACTTCATCATTCCATGTTTGGCTGAATGCACGGAATTCCCATTTGAATATCTGATAAAATCACTAGCTCGATGGATCCCCGTTGAGCAAGCAGAGGAAATAAGTAAAGACAACGACCCAACGTCCACATTTGGCGCCAACTTCTCGGTTACATTGTCCGGCAAATGTCGCACCTCAATTAGTCAGACTAAGACAAAAGATTTCGCCAAAATATTCACCTGTTTCCTGCTACATTCACTTCTAATTTTGGATCGCAAACATTTGAGTAAGTTGTATCAAGTATTCGCCGCTTTCTTTCCTTATTTATCATAAATGTTATTCTAGAATCCCTTCATGCCAAATCATTACTTGGTGACTATATCAAAATTATTGGTCACGTTTCTCCAATGATTCTCCGGCTTCCGAAATGTTCACTTAAGCGTATAAGTCATCATGCTAATGATATCGAAGATTCATCAACCGAAGAATCCGACGATGAAGAAAGTATTTCCACAAATCAACGTACCTTGCAAGCAATGGACGTAGTTAATACTTCAACCATAAATACGGCACTACTTACTGAGAGCGAAAAGCAAAATTTGTTGAAATGCGTTGAAATGCTAAATGACAATCAACGAGTTCAGACAATTGCTGATAATATTGAAAACTATCTCAAGGATGACGGCGTTCTCCAAGGACTATGTGAGATTTGCCATAATCTTATGATATACAATAAAACTGCGATATTCGACTACAAGTAGGCGAGACAAATGCTATTTACTATAACGCGAATATATCGGATATCCTTTCAGACTCTTGTATACCCTCGCATTTATGCCAAATTTTATACGGGCTGTTTGGTTTACGTTGGTAGCTCAGTCGCAGCAGCAGGGTTTTAACGCACCGCTGATACTAATATCAAAAGGCGTTGTTCGTAAGTCGTCCTTGTATTGTCCTTCTAAGCATTGATCCCATTTTAATTGCTTTCCTTCATACAGCAAAAGTGCCCAATGTCTCATCGTTTGTCTCGTTACTAGCAACTTTCTGTATGTTGTTCGGCCGTCTCCTGCCAACTTTACATGATATTGAATTTTGCGACGAAAAGTTACTGATCGAAAAGCCATTGCAACCCACTTTACATGTTCGGTTGATGCCATTTTCTCTTGCTGAGATTGTTCAATTATCGAAGACTTTAAAAGAAGTATCATTAGGTCTGGTGGAATTGGCGTTTCCAGAGACGCGATCTACCCTAAACCAGCACTATCGTTTTGTATTAGGTCGTTCCGACTCAGATGACAAAAGAATGAAACAGCAAAAGCTAATATGGTCAAATTTACTAAAAGTGGTTGTATTCGTGTTAAATCAAATTCACACTCGCGATTTGCGTTTAGGCTTTTGCCCAGAGTCTCATTGGACCGTGGGCCGTCTGGATTTACCATTGGATCGGCCCAGCGATTTGCCTCTGACGCGCGGCATAAGTAGTCGTATTCGGGGCATAAGACCATTCCAACCTATAAGAGATTTTACTCGCGAGGATTTTGAAAACGGTCCTCCCATGTCTACCAAGCAAATCAGGTCTATTACCATATTGCGTGAAATACCATTTGTGGTAGCTTTCAGTAAACGCGTTAATATCTTGCAAGGGCTTGTGGCTGCAGATAAAATGAGGATCCAGGGACATTTGCAAGCTTTTCTACAAGGCCCTTCGATAATGTTGACAGTGAGAAGAACCCATTTGTATGAAGATGCTTACGATAAATTAAGGCCAGAAAATGGTAATTTTGAAAACATGTTGTTTCCCAAATTTGCAATAACGGGTGACGTTTTCAAATAGAACCCGATTTGCGTTTAAAATTTCGTATTCAGTTCGTGTCCTCTTTGGGTTTGGATGAAGCTGGCATAGATGGTGGTGGAGTATTTCGCGAGTTTCTTTCAGAATTAATTAAGACCGCTTTTGATCCAAATCGTGGATTTTTTATGTAAGTTTTTTAATATTATTGTTAATAATTAATCATGGATACGTTAAAATTTTCAGGGTCACGACGGATAACAAATTGTATCCTAATCCGAACGTAGGGGATTTATTAGTGGACTTTGAAAAACATTACTATTTTATCGGGAGAATTCTAGGAAAAGCTATATATGAAAATCTCTTAGTTGAACTGCCGCTGGCGGAATTTTTTCTCACTAAATTGGCGGGAAAGTATGCTGATGTTGATATTCATCAGTTAGCATCTTTAGATCCCGAATTATACAAAAATCTGCTTTATCTCAAAGATTACGAAGGCGACGTTGCCGAATTAAATTTGGATTTTACGGTAGCAAGTAGCTCGTTGGGTCAGACTCAAGTATTGGAATTAAAATCACAAGGTCAAAGCATATCCGTGACAAATTCAAATCGCATTGAATATCTCCAATTAATGGCCGACTATAAACTAAATGTTCAAATTCGTCGGCACTGTGTGGCTTTCCGAAAAGGGCTTTCTAATGTTTTGCCTGTTGAATGGTTGTATATGTTTAGTAATAAAGAACTTCAAATATTAATATCGGGCGCAGAAATTCCTATCGATTTGGAAGATCTTAAAAGAAATTGCAAATATGGCGGCGATTACAACCCAGAACATCCGTCAATTGTGGCATTTTGGAGCGCTTTAGAAAGTTTTGATGATATGCAAAAGCGGCAGCTGTTAAAATTTGTCACTAGTTGTTCAAGACCGCCGCTACTTGGCTTCAAGGTCAGTTTGTTGGGGTACTATTTCCATAGTTTCTTTTTTAAACTGAAATTTGTCTTGTTTGAACAGGACTTGGATCCTCCGTTTTTCATACAAAATGCTGGTGATATGGAACGTTTGCCTACGGCTAGTACTTGTACAAATTTACTCAAATTACCACCTTTCAAGTCGATTGAACAAATGCGTGAAAAACTTTTGTATGCCATACAGTCGGGAGTTGGCTTTGAATTGAGTTAAAATGTATTTAAAGAAGCACTGGTGGAAATATTGCACTATCGTTATAGCTCCCTCCTCGCCACGTTTTTTTCCTTATAGATTTTTACATAAGTCTGTAGATATTTTCTACAATTTTTTAATCGAAATTTACATCAGTTACTTTTATATTAGAACGAAAAATTGCCTCAAATCTGAAGAGAAGGAAAGCGCACCTATTTGTGCTAACATGCATAAAATATTAAAAATAAAAATTTGTTATCATATAAAAAGAAAATATAGTTAAGCGAAATATCTAATTTGAGAATTACGTTTAAAATATAAAAAAACAGCCATGTTTGTGTACATATAATTATGGAAGTGTTTTCCTTAACAATATTTTTTTGCTTTTACAGGATTAACATGTTTTATGCTGTTCCTCTTGTTTTCTTATGTTTGGTGTAGCCATTTGTAGGCTTACGACTACTTACGCAGTTTTCATTGAAAATTTTGAACTGAGCCTTGTAGCCGAAAATGTCTACAATTTCTTGGTTCTAGAATTTTTATGTAAATATGCGCAATATAATTCGCATATCTGCACGCGCTTTCGGGAAACTTGCACGAATCGACAGGATTCATAAGTTAATGATAATTTTTTTGTGCTTGTTATAGAGCTGTTCAAGTAAGCGTTATCAAAAGTTAAAACGCAAAGCATTGGAAAGCGAAGGTAACTTCGCTTCCTTTTTACAGATTCATTCATCCAGAATGAGCGGTAGTGATTTTGCCCGAACTGTCAAGATAAAATTTATCATGTATATTTAAGCACACGTCCATAGTTCTCCCAACACCTCAATGTTGTAGACGCCTATTTGCCTGCGAAGATTAAATTTGGTCATGTGTGAAAGCGTTGAAATGACTTAAGAAGTAGAAAGAGTAAACACTGAGGCTAATTAAATTTAAGTTTGGAAAAAGAAAACTGTGGAAAAAATGGTCTCACCGAAGATTTAGTTGGAATTGGCTTTTAAAAAAACGTATGTGCACTCACTCATACGCATACATGAAAACGATCGCACCAGTAAGACGATCTTAGAAATAAAGTCGTAATGCGACTGTATCTCTATTTAAAAATCAGGCAGCCTGCACATGTTTCAATTCAAAGTACGAGAAAAAATGGTTGTAGTTGGCATAGGGCAAATCATTTACTACCCACCGCTTGCTTCATTTTAGCTTCTTTTTTTTTATTTCATTAATATTGCAATGAATTTTGTAACAGGGTACAGTGTATTTCATACTTTGGGAAGATTCCCTATGAATCCTTCCCAAGTGTGACGGAGCGTCGTTGGTGGTGAAACATATCTGTATCCCTAATCTGCTCGGCTTCAGAACGCCAAGTCTTTCCGTCTCATAGATTGCCAATGAAGCTCGGCATAAGACGGTCCCTAAATCTTACTCGCAGGCGGGTTGAACGCCTTGTTAAAAATTAGCGAATTAAACGCTGTTTATTTGATTTGCTTGATAACCACAATTGGAATTCTTTATTCAGAAGTGCACTATTTATACTTAATTCAAACAGGTGACTTAATGCTACGTAAACACTAATTAATTAAGGCGCCTGGCATCGTATTGCATTTCGTAATGCAATACCCAGCCAGTTGAAGTGCGACTAAATGTTTGTTTTTCTCTTTTGCTACAGAATTATGCAAATTCAGCATAATTCTGCTGTACTTCAAAGTGCATATGACGATATGCGATCACACTACAATATATTTCCATTATGAATTGTCGTTCTCGATGAGTTGTCAAATTTTCTGAATTTCCAATATAAAAATTACAGCAGCAGGAGGAAATAGCATAAGCAACGCCTTATTTTTATGCGTATCGTCGCTCTTATAGTAGTACTAATTTTTTTTTAAATTAATTTTTTTATTATTGTGCAGCTCTGTAAGGTTGACTTTCCCATTTCGCCTAAGAATCGCAAAAACCAATACCTCTAGGCAGAGTTCAACTTTTAATACTGGTTGTAACTGACAAAAAGAGACATCTAGACGGACGTGAGTACGACGGCGTTCTACGTGGGATCTCCTATAATAAAGCAAAAATAAAGTGCAGCCTTCATTTATGATATGGCGACAAAATATAGCATTTATTTTCAATACAGGAACAAAGTATAGTGTTCAGTATGAGGAAAAAACAAAATATTATATTTTTCGTTTTTTGCAATTAATGTTTCACTTTATGTAATTTTTCCTTTTTCCTGGTTGTTTTTCACATCATATAAAGCCGTATGATTTTATATGGTTTTTATAAACGCGTCAGAGTGTTTTATTTGTCAAAACAACGCACGCATAAATTTAAAAAGTTTGCAAAAAACTCGTGTTAACCCACAACGCAACGGAAGCTATATGTTTAACTACAGTCAAGTACACACGGTCAACTCAATCTTGGCATTTCGTGTGCCATGAACAACGCATAACGCAAGGATTCTGTTGCGCAATGCGCTTGTAGTGCAATATTTTAAAATTTTTACGTCCGTCGTTTATGACAATCAAAACAGGGGGAAAATTTACCACGGATATTACATAGTTGGACAGACGCACTTGTTTAGCTGCATCCAGAAATTGGATCCAATGTGTTCCAATTTGGTTAAAAGTGAGAGTGTTTAAGCAAATTATGTTTGTTTCTGTTTTCCTTATATTTATCACCTGTTGGAATATAAAAGAAAGAATTTTGAGTTTTACGTCAAACTTCAATAGAAATCTTGGGTTTTTATCAAACTATATAAATGAGAAATGAGTTCGATCACCTTTTGGAATTTAAAAGAAAGAAATTTGGGTTTCACGTATATATATATGTATGGGTTTTATGTACATATGAAAATAAAACATAGACGTTTTTAGACTTTAAAATGGTTATATGCGTTTTTTTCATTTTCATTGAAATTGCACGAGCTTTTGTTTAGATTCATCGAGATTCTATCAGCTTTTTTTCATTTTCATTCATTTCATTTACATAAATTCAAATTCATTTTAGAAGTGGACATAGATGTTGAAGGTCGTTAACAATTGCGAAAAAAAAATTAATTAAAAGTAATAAAAAAATGATATATATTTCTTTTCCAAAATAGTGAAGCATAAATAAATAGTTAAGTATTTAAATTGAATAAATTCGACGAATTAAAAGTGAGTATAAAATTAACTTAGTGCAGAAAGAAGTTGTAGGAAATGAACAATTGAGAAAAAAAAATTAAAAAGTTGCAAAATAAATAAATAAAAAGTTTGTGGAACATTTACGTTAAATTAAAAACAAAGACCAAAAAATTATGAGTGTATTTATTTTCGTTTTCATTATTTTACTAGCAACGAGATTTTAAAATTTTCTTTGCGAAAAAAAGCCTTAAAGAAACCTAAAAACAACAAAAAAAAGCATCAAAAACCTAAAAACACCAAAAAAAGTTTGTCTCGACTAAAAATTCCCAAAAATATTGTTTCAACAATTTATTGGCGGTAAGTACCTTTATTTTCCTCTATTTACATTTTCATATATTTCGAATTATGGTGGAAAGTGATAGAAAGCTAAAATAGCAATAGCTAATACTAAAGCAATTACTCCTCCTACTTTGTTCGGAATAGATCGTAAAATTTCATAAGCGAATAGAAAATTGAACATGGGGGTTAAAATATAACTATATGTGAATTTCAATTAGATTAGTAGGTTGAGTTTTGGTTAGTTTAATTTCTTTATGACAAGTTTACCCGCTACTGTTAAATCTTAGCTAGAAAACACTGAACAAGCGCGTATTTTTGAGATGATTTGGTTTTTGCTAATGTAAAAATGTTATGTTTACGTTTACGAAATAAAAAATATTTCAACAACGTAATTATTTAAAAAAAAGCAAAAAACGTAAAACCTATTGCTACAAAATGCTAAGACATAAAAAATGGAAGCATTGTTACCAAAGTGCAGAAAGTAAGCATTCATCAGGATGAAACGCGCAAAAGAAAATATAAAAAACTAAAATGTTAATCACTTCGAATGATTTAATTTTTTTTTTATCTAATAATTTTTATTTTGTATTCTCCTCTAAATATCAGATCAAATTTCCGATATAAAACGCACATGTTAAAACACAATCTCCTCAGTCTAATACTTCTTTAACATTGTTCTTTACGATTTTTAAAGACTGATCATAGCCTTTACTATGCCTCCGAGCACAATTCGACGGTTGTCTATCGCCTTTTACCGAACTGGAGTGAACGAAAATCTATTCTAGCCAAGGAAAAGTAAATTTCATAAATTTTTGCTAATTTTTTTAATATTTATCTCTTAGGACGCCAAAATTCACATATTTATTTTATTTGTTGACTGGACGTGACTTTTATTCATATACATTATCATTTGGTAATAATTAAAACAAATATATTACAAATTGCCAAAAAAAGTAGGAACATTATAGTCTAGCAGTCGAAAAAGTGGACCGTTATGAAACATTGTCAATAGCTTGTTTCCAGTGAGCATTCTTCGGTCAAAACACGTCAGATTATGATTCTGAATCGATCGGTGCATTAACTTACATACGTCCGCCTTAAGTTAACATACCCTCTACCACAAGTGGCTTAGGGTATAAAAACTTAACGCAAGCGAATAGGAAGACGAAGTATACTTATTAATAAGGTTATATTGAATTTTATATCTTCAATAGGATTGTGGTGATTTCTATTACGTTCTAAAATATTATTAAATTTTTTCTTTCCACAATAGTTATACTATGAAAGCAGATATGCATGCTGTCTTAAGTCGGCTACTGCGGGAATACCTCAACTTGTGGCGTTTCGGGAACGGGGGCGATGAAAGGCCAATGCAAAAAACTAGCTGGTAGACTGAGCACGGAACTGAACCGTGCAGTGTCCGTTGAGAAGGTGGTACTTATTTTAAAAGACGTTAGAAGGGGTCTGAAAAGACTTGAGGGAGTTTCGATTTTTTGTACGGCTCATGGCGCGGTCTAGTTTCGTGCAACTTCATCAGCAAGTCCCAGGACGGGTGAAGCTGAACTTGTTTTGTTGGATCACAGTTTATATGAAGAATTACCAGCTGCTGTTAGAAAGCCATTGTACGAATTCTGGGAAGCCATTGTTTTAAACTGTATTTTTAAAACTGCTCAACACTTAGATATCAACGATTACATGAAATTTCCCGAAGTTTTATTTCAATTCTTTCCATATACCATAAAATTCTTCTCACGGTTTTGCGCACCACCCTAGAGGTACCGTGTGGGCGTGTTGCCAATTATTTTAAGTGGTTGGCCCCCCAATAGGCCTACACCAATATAAACTTAAGTTAAAACTATGATAATACTTGCAATAATAACGTTAAATAAAAACAATCCCGATTTATATAGGATAAATAGGATAAACCCAAACAAATGTATTCGATGGATCCTGCCATTAACACATGATGCATCTGATTTGAAGAAGTTAGCATTTGCTACCATTGTAGCTTGTATTCGCTTCGGTTATTTCTGTTTTAGGCAACACCGGCTTGATGTATTTGCTTTTATTGTTATTATTATGTTGTTTATGGGGTCTTTCGCTATCTTTTCACCCATCACCTCCCCGCAAAAGTCGTGCTCCTCCTCCGCCATATCTCGTAAGTACGGACGGCAATTTGATTGTTCACGGATATAGCGTGCTAATCCGAAAGCCGTGAACAACCGCAGGCATCTTGTCTCGTGGTATTTGAGTTAGAGTTTTCGAAGATTTTTAAACACCTTTCCATCGAGCCCGTATGGTGCGTAGTCTTCTTGGGGCTCTTTCACAATTTCGTAATTCATTGTGTTTATTATGAGGTAATCATCGTCTGTTTTAAAACAGCTTATTGGTTTTCTTTCGTTTCGACATGGATATATTTACGAAAAAATACTCTAGGAAGTCTTGGCTTACCCTGTGTGGAGTAAAAGTTGTGGTAGTCTAAGCCTTCGTTAAATCTTCCATTAATTTTGAACAGTTTTTTATTGTTGCTTCTATGTCAACGGCAAGGGAGATCTTTTTGATTTCCGTTAGTTTGCGTTTGAGCTCCTCCACATTTCGGTCCGTTATGGACCTCCGATGAAATATATTTACGAAATCTGTTATCACATTGAAGATTTCGCATGTGTTCTTTGCAACTTCGGTGTCGTTTTTAAATACACCTTTCTGTAGGATGGCAAGCATGGCGCCGTTGAAGAATTGAACCAAATTTGTAGCATACCGTGTTCATACAACCGTTAAAACGTCGTCTCGTTGGGCGTTACGGCTCGCACGTCTAGTCCAATTTGTTTAGCCTGATTTATGTTGTCTAATAGTACTTTTGCCATTGAATTTGGACATGTGTGGGGATTGCCGCTTAAAATCATTTTAAACGCCGTCGTCAGGCTTCTAAAGGCGAAGATGAGCATTGTTTTGTAAGCACAAGTTACTTTTTCTTCTCGTCGGCATAATGGCGTCCAATTAGTGCATCGGGCCTCCGCGAATACACTGCCTGATTGTTTGTGAAGACTTCATCGAAACGTATTTGCACTATTTTGTCTTCTGGCGTCAAACACTTAACGACTTCCTGAAGTTCTTCTACGTCCGGCACCACGCTGTCACGTTGGCGTTCGACCGCCTGGCCTTCGTGAACTGCAAGGCGCCGTTGCAATTCTTCTTTTTCGGCATTAACCTTCTCCAACGGCTTGATGAGCCTCGCATGGGCGGACGTTGACGGGCCGCTGTTGCAAAGCTCGTCGGTAAATATTGTGACGTCCGCGGACAAATTTAGGGTAGGGTATCAGTTGGTCTGTCTGTCTGCGTTTTTTACAAAGGTCGTAATAACGGCATGCCGTTATACGACATCGCATGATTTTTCTGATCTTTTGCAAAGTGATGGCTATCCGTTAGTTATGCAAAAGAGAAGAGAAAAAGGAAAAAATCATGCTAGAATTCTTGATGGTGGTTTCTCTTTTCTTTTTCTTGCTGATCGTTTATTGAGAAGATTTTTAAGAGAGTAAGATAAGCAGTAAGTGAACAGGCCGATTTGATCAAGTGTGGCGTATGTGAGGAACGAAAGTAGACCGAAACAAAAGAGTAGCTGAAGTAAAAGTGTTAAGAGTTTCGCATATAGCAATTCTAAAAAGAAAGTGCGTCTAATAATTGTAGTCTGAGCTTCAGGGGCAATATCACGGGGGATGACTGCAGATGTCATTGAACAAGGGCAAACGAATAAGAGAGGAAGAAGTAGTGGAAGTATGAAGGTCAAATGAAGGTGAGTGGAAGGGAAAGAAGAAGAGTTTGGCTTGTCAACTGAGGTTAGCTGGAGCTGAGGAGAAAAATAAGTCAGGATTGATGTTCGTGAACTCGTTGAATTAATATGTCGAAAATTGTTAAAGGAAAGCATTACTAAGCAGTTTTATATTTTGAACCAGCTACATAAATTCTTGTGAAATAACCATATAAATTCTTGTGAAATAAGTATTAGGAGCTATTGATTTTATTAAATAAAAGAATTCATGAAAAAAAAAATAGAAAATAGCTATTCGAGCCTTTTAGGAACTGTCGATTCGCTAAGAAAAGATTTTCACTAAACAAGTAAAAACAAAAAAAAGCAATATTTTATTTCAACATACGTACTAATTTGTGCTCAGAAAAAAACTATTCATCTACGTCTTTTTCTAAACTGTATGCAACAATCTAAGACTTGAAAAGGATTAGCAGGTTGTGTTTGTTTGTAGTCCGTACTTGTGAAGCAAACAAGGTTACGTGGGGTCAAGGAAAGGAGCAAAAAAAAAATCAAAAACGAAAAACTAAATGTAAATTCGGCGAAAATTCCTTATTTCTTTGTCAGTTTCCCAGTGGTCATTAACTTTAGAGACACAGTATGTAAACGAGAACTTGGCAAAAGAAAAGTTAGCCCAAGAAAGTGTTACAGTTCGTTTCCAGTTATCAGTCTTTTGGAAAAAAAAAGGAGCAGAAAAAGGTTATAAGGCTAGAAAATTCTTGCAACTAACCTAAGTAGAAAAAAAAGGGAGAACCAACAAGAACAAAAACAAAGGAAATAGAACGGACAATTGATTTAAATTTAATAACCAATAAAATAAATCATAAGCAACAGCGAGAACCAAGTGTGCTGTGTTGTTTTTTTTTGTTTTTATCAATGAACCTGCATTGCACCTGCTGTGTGCGTAAGGGCTGAAGATAAAAAGAGAAGGTTTTTGTTCTATCGATTATTTTTTCTTCTCATTCACAATAATACAAAGAGAATAATAACAATAATAGTAAGATTGGTAAATGTAGAAAAAGCAAACAAAGAAATGATTATTTTTGAAAATGAAATAAAATAAAAAAAAGGGGGAAGAGAAAAACAAAAATATTGCGTCAGTAAATGGAAATCAACGGCGTTTGTCTTTTATCTTTTTGGAAATTAAACCAAAGTGGGTAAGAGGAGGATAACCACGAAATGTCAATGTATGTACACTAAGCAGTTGCGCTTGAATAAAAAAAAAGAAAAAAAAAACAAGGAAAGACAAATATACACAAAAGAAAGCGCAACCATCCCAAGATATTCCGTTATATGGTTCCTGTTTAATAATTATTTTTTTTATTATCATCGTCAACGACAGCGGGCGTTGATTAAAGTTGGGCGTTCGGTAAAACAAATAAGGGCAATGAAATCCATAGAAAGCGAAGGATAAGAGCAACAGCAATAAAGCTATACCGCTGCCATAGCACGAGGAGACATCGTAGTCAAAGACATCGATCAGTATTTAATGCGGTGTTTTCAGCAGAATCAACTTCTACAGCCATACGGAGCATTAACACAACGTTCGTATCCTTGTGAGGAGAGGATCGAGTAGCTGCAAAAACCATCAAGCTGACAGCAACATAAAAGATGCCAACTCAAGAGAGGACTGCAGGAGGATTTAATTGTCCAGACGAGGGGCGTCTCATCACCGAATAGCAGGCGCCTCCCAACGTTCAGGTACTATTGTCGTTATTTTTTTCTAATTAGAATGTAGGAAGAATGAAAATGTGCTTGTAAGTAATGATACCACTGCGGGGCAGGGCATGGGCAGGGAGCGTGCTTCAGGGAAAGTAGGCGAACTGCGAACAGTGACGGACGAACTAACACAGCACCAACGTACTGTGCGGACAACAGATTACATAAACGGACTCACACCGTTTTTTTTCAAGGAACAAATGTTCTTTAATTCGCATGCTTTTTGAAATTTCTTTTTCTGTCTTTATTTGTCATGCGGGCCAGCATGCCCATAAATTAACTGCTCTACCGAAAGCCTAAGCTACATATCTGGGCTTACCATATTTATATTTATTAGATCTAGCTTGCCCACTGGCGTCGTAGTTGGTTCGTCTGTCATTTGTGTTGTTTCCTGAACGTCCGTCGCTTCTGCCAGTCCCACTACGTTGTCTCCTGCTTGGACCACCTGGTTTTCTTCTTCCCCTCTACTACCACTGCTCCTGTCACCTGGTTTTCTTCTTCTCCCCTACTACCACTGCTCCTATCACAAAGTTTTCTAATAGCCCTCCTACTACCACTGCTCCTGCGACATGACTTTCTTCTTCCCCCTTACTACCACTGCTCCTGTCACCTAGTTTTCTCCTAAGTCGTAGCCCAGAAAGGCTTCCTCGTCCTCGCTGTCAGTGTTAATCTGCCAATTTTTGCAGTCGCGTATATGCCCTTTTGTAGTAATTACCGCCCACGCCATCCCCTATTTTTGCGCATACCATGTATAGTGTCCCATCCTAGTCTGACCACCAAGTCTGTCCAACCTTCTCAAACTTTATCTAACAGCGTAAATTTTCCTAACCACGTCTTGTGCAGTAACTAAATCTCCAATTTCTTTTGTCAGTCGGTCGGCTAACTTTCCACACAGTGCTTTACATAAATTATTCCCTCTATGGTTATTCCATAAGTCCCGATATTTTTTAAAATTTAAATATAAAGTTCAATTTTTATAGCAAATTATCATTATACTACTACTAAAAAACCAAAAAAAAAATTTATTGGAGGTAAACATGATAAATAACATAATCCCAAAATGATTCGTATCAGAACAATAAGAAATTCCAATGTATGTCGTACTATGTTAAAAGTACCGTTTTGCAACTGCGTTATCGCTGAAATACGTTATTAAAATTATATGAGTTGTAAAGTAAAGTTTGAACTGCGGCCTGGTAGTACATTTGTAAGGAAAATATATGGTAAAAAAAAAGAAATTATATTTGGGCGCGGCCGAATCTTTTACATCCGTTATTCAGTTTAGAATTAACACATTTTTAGCCAGACAATATATCTTCTGTCTTGTTTATCTTGCGAGCAATAAACAAAAAACATCAAAAAAGTGAAAAGAATCACATATAACTTTCTCCGTGGACGACCGATAGAACATAAAACGTGCAAATATAATATAAATTAATATGGCGGCGCACATAGTTATTGTTATAATAACGCCAATATAAATTGTCACTATATGTTGTAAACTGTTTTTTTCTATTGTGGACCTTCTAATTCTATTATTATTATTATTATTATTATTATTGTTATTCCTAGCAAGCAAGGAGACGCCAACGAGATTCTCAGAAAAACTATGTAAATCTCAGATGGGTCTCCTTGGCAAAAAATTAAATATATGAAATTGTAAATAAATGTAATTACCGTCAATGCTCTTATATTTCTTTAAGGTACACTATTTTATACTTATTCTATAAGCTTTTATTTGTTTAAATTATTTATATTTATTCAACTTTTATTATCAAATTCCTTACACTTATTTAACTTATTAAATTTTTAAAATAAACTTTTTTTCTCTAAACTTTTCTAATACACTAAATTTTGTTTATAATTTTATAATTTTTGGGTTTTTTTTTATATAATTTTATATAAATTTTTCACCTTCTTCTTCTAATTTTTAAACTTTCTTATTTTTTTTAAATTTTTTTTTCGCAAACTGTCAAACTGCTTTGTGCACTTGTAAAATGGCTGTGACTTTTCGCTAAAAACCGTTAGCTGGTTTTTTCTTTTGCATGGTTTATAAAAAAAGTGCCATATGTTGAGAATGGAGAGAGCACAGAGTCGCTTTGACTAAATGCGAATAATGTTTAAAATAAAAAATTTAATAAAATATGATAAAAAATGTTTTAAGTCCCGCGCGAAAAATGAGCAGCAAGTTCACACGATGACTTTAAAAAAACATAAACATATCTGTCATAATAAAATATGAATCTATAATGCATCTAAATTACTATATTTTCGTTGTTTTCCTTACTATCTTGATTTGCATCTCTTGCGACAACAAAAGTGCGCCGCCGTACGTGTATATACTTGTCATCAGATTCTATGCAGAAAAATGAAAAGCAACAGTTTGAATGCAGAAAACTATTCGGGCAACACATTCCTCAATAAACATTCGTATGATTTGCTATAGAACTATAGAATAGGTTAAATCATAACGTCTATTGCATATGTACATGTATGTAATTGTTATTAAAGAATGTATGAGATTATGTTAACTTTCGGATTGAAGCTATCAAAGCAATTGAAAAAAATTGTATTAAACAACAGACAGCGGGCCGGAAGTTGCCCATGCCTGTGCTGCATGTCGCTGGGGGAGTAACATATATGAGAGTGGTTATTATGTTGAAGTGTATCGTCGTTGTTTACATTAATTTTCCTATGTTGCATTTTTGTAGCACACTTCAAGTTCCTCATTTTTCTGGAGTAAACAGACGCAAAAATGCAAGTGCATCATTTTTATGCATTAATTTATCGCACTATAGTTCTAAGTTAGTTTATAAGAATTCCAATTTACATATTCGCATTTTCAGTAATAAAATTTGTCTTTTGCACATTAGTGCATTCATTGGTTTTGATTTCAATGTTATTTAGTGCTAGCAAACATTCTTGCTTTGTGTCATGAAGGCTTTTGATGGATGTTGCATTTGAAGAGGTGGCTGGATGATTAATGATTTTTTCCACCAAAGTTGAGACAAGAAGACGCTTATTGTTGTAACGTTCCTGCAATGTTGACCAAGCGGAGATGTAATTATCTTCCGTTATTGTCAGATGGCTATTCAAACGCTCGTCTTCTCCTGTGAGGTTGGCCTTTAGGTACCACATCTTTTGTACATGGAGTATTGGCTGCAGGTGAAGAAACAGGTCGTAGAACTGTTTCCACCTGCTGTAGTCTCCATAGAATTTGGGAATGGTTATTTTTGGAAGCGGCAAAGAATTTAATATGGATGGGCCGGATTTTGTAACTTGGGTGGGCGTTATGTGAAGTTTGGTTAAGGCTTCAAAGACCATTAATTGAAGTTGTTCATCTTTGTCCTGATCTAGACTATTGATCAGGGGATATGGGACTTGTTCCCAGATTTGATCGTATAAGTTCTCGACTTGACCCTATAACTTGTTTATGATGTCAATACGGATTGTGTAAACTTGCTGTGGTTCATTGGGGCTGAGAATTGCAAGTCCAGCTAAAAACCTTTTTAATGCTGTGCTGCGAGCCTTAAATTTTTCAATCAGGCCATGCCTAGGTCTATTTATGGCTGATGCGTTAGCTCCTATTCCATCGTTAAGAAGAATGACTTGTTTTTGAGGTGGTTCGGCTTCTTTTAATTGACCGACTTCTTTATTGGGGATGTCAAGGTATTCGTTTGTTAACGCTTGAATCTGCTCATAATATTGACTATCGAAATATTCAATATTAGTTTGGTCTTCGACAAGTAAGCGCAACTTGCCATCTGTTGATTCAAACGCATCCCAAAGCTGAGAGAGGATTCGATGTTTGTCATGATAGTAGGATGCCTTGCTTTTCCTATCAACCGAATCCTTTTTGCAATTGCGTATGACACGCTGAATGCTTTCACCGGTGGTGGTTTGTTCTTTAATTAACTCTTGTATCGATGTTATTTTAAATTAAGTTGTGTTTAATGTGTCCAATTGACACAGTGTTTGCCAAATATACTTCAACCACTTTTGTTGAATGTATTTGGGCGTATTTGCCTATTCTTAGAATCAGGCACCAAGTCCGTCTTGGCAAATCCAAACGGATAACTGAGTTGTGAATTCGTCAGTGGTCTGACGTAACGACCGTTGATTATGTTTTCATAATAGGACGTATTCAAATCACGTCGGGTGGGTCACCAGAATGTTATGTTGTATGCGGCAGCCTGCGTGAATTGTGATCACGTCGGGGTCACCAAAATGTTATCGTTGTATGCGGCAGCTTGCGTGAATTGTGACTACGTAGGGCTTATCAAATGTTTTGTTGTGATGGTTTCTTTGCAATGGATTTATTAGCGTGTCCCAGATGGACACTAAATAGTCAAAAGGCGGGGTTAGAACGTGCCAATCACGTTCTCTACGGTTTATTTAAATGATAAAATGGTGAATCAAACCTGATTAATGTAGATAGCCTAATTGGTTGGCATGAATCGACCAAACGATGCGTCAGGTCTTACCAGCTTATTGAGGTGGCTATTCCAGCACTTGTAAATGGAAAAACCGCAAACAAAGAACAAAAGGGTGATCAATTGGCTGAAAATTACTGAAAATGCGGATATATAAATTGGAGTTCTTATAAACTAATTTAGAATTATAGTGCGATAAACTAATGCAATAAAAATGATGCACTTGCATTTTTGCGTTTGTTTACTCCAGAGAAATGAGGAACTTGAAGTGTATCACAAAAATGCAACATAGGCAAATTAATGTAAACTACGACGACACATTTCAAGGTCTGGATTATGTAATTTTGTGATATCGTTGTCTATGGTCAGTTATGCCAAACAGACCAACACACACACATGAATGTGCAAATGCAAGTGCATGAACAAATGAACGTTAATGAATTCACATTCAACCAAACATGAATGTGCAAAGCAAAAATGAGATATTGGATAAAATATATATTTAAATACAAAATTAGACTGAATTTAGTAAAATATATATACTTAGACTAAACAGTGATTAAACATCTTCATGCATTTTATCAGATTTGTGTCTTGCAATTACAATCCTTAACTTCTTAAACAGTTTTAAACATTTCTAAACACTTTCAAAAAATAATGGAATTCAACAAAAAAATCATATAAAACCTTATTAAACAGTCTTAAACACTTCTGAACATTTGGAAAAAAAAGCGGAATTCAACATCAAAACCCTCCATTCAAAACCAAAGCCGAAAATTTGAAGAATGCAATGTGAAAAAATTGACTTATAAACTAAGACGACAGCGCTTATTTGACATCAGGAAATCTAGCCTGGCTTTTCATATAGAGATTTCAATGCGTATGATTTATAATTGAAACAAAGTCAATCAACAATTATCTAAAAAATTGTCCTTTATTTCTAGGATAATCAAAAAATCAATAATATCTAAGTAAGGAGCCTTTGTTGCACTCGACAGGTTTCGAGGCTAAACGCACTAGGTTAATAATTTGTTCGACGTTGTCAAGGCACTAGTATTTAAGGATATTAATTAGTTCCTGGAAAGGAACGAAATAATATATTTCATATTCATTTAGCAAGGAAAAAATTAATATGTTTTTTCTTCTTTTTAATCAGCGGCATTAAATTGCTCTCCAAGTATATACAACAAGTCACTTTGAAGAAAATTTTTGGATCCTTCGATTCCAGTAGTGGTATCAACCAATAAAGAAGGCCAAAAACTGTGCATATAATTATATTTAATTGAAGTAAGTCTTTCATTTTTTGTACTTACTATTCTGGAATTATTTCAGATTCTAATAAGTTCAGTAGCAGCTCCGCGGCAGGAAGGAAATCGTTCTTTCTGTAAAATTGAGAGAAATCAAAGGGTTTAGCCAAAAACACTAATCGCGGTGAAATTAACATTCTTGCTCCTATGTTAGCTATAACGTCAGGACATAATATATCGCTAGTCTGAACATAGTGCATATAAACATTTGCAATGCATTACACACCTTTAGTAAATAGTCGGCGATAAAAGTAAAAGTAATAAAAAGTATGCTTAGATCTTATCGTCCATTCCAAAGCATTACCATAATGTTCTTCTTTGAAAGATTTTTTCGCTTTCACTTTGCAGATTCCCTCTTCAGCATTAATAAATAGTTTTGTAGAACATATAGCGAGAATTTTCAATGCCTGCTTTTCCGTTTCAATGGGTGTTTTGGTTAATAACAATTTGAAGGTGGCCATACCTTCTGTTCAGAACCGGGTAAGATAGGTAGTATAAGCCCGAAAAGGACAACAATTCTTTATTAAATTTTTATATTAACACTAAGGAATAATTTCAATCAACCTACACTAAGAAACAATTTCAATCTTGAACTAGGCTTGAATTATTTCTTCAACTTGATAATTCATAATTTCCTGCAATAGGTCCGTTACGAAGACCGAGGAACATCTAACTGTCCTCGTCTTCACAGCGCGAAGTCTGCTGACGAGTTTTGTCATTTTACTAAACCTATACGCTATACCCGCACATCTTATAGGGGTGGATTAGAGCCGTTATTGGAGGAGAATCTCCTAGTCGCTGAGGATATGGGCTTGGATGTGGGGGCTGTCGCGGCCGCCGTCTGCGATAAAAATACCGTTAACAGAAGATTATTCAGAAATTTTTTTAACGATGTTTACAGCAGGAGGCGGGCAGACGGCAGCACACATCGCGTGAGATTATTATACGACTATCCACGTTTATTATATGCGCTTCCCAAAAAATTCGGGGAGGAAAGAGGAGACGTGTATGATCTCAGACTGACTAGAAAGATGGCGCAAACGAAGGCGCCATTCTAGGACCGGAGAGGCTCCACAACATGGCGCACAGCTGCAGGAAGAGGTGCACGTCATCACAAGAAATAACGGTGCTGGTGAAAAAACTGATTCGCATGCATGGGCACCCGGAAACGAAATTATTGATGACGACTACCTCCTCATCAATGAAATGATCTACACACTCGAAGCGCAGGCTGAAGAAGAGTTTGTACCATTCGGCCTAGATGGGGAGGTATTCAGCGATCTGATCCTCAAAAAGCTCACCTACAAAGAAAAATACCTGCGACTGCTCATAGCACATCGGTGAGCAGCTGGGATGCGAAGGGTGTTTGAAGGATCTCACGCTGGAGAAAGCAGCCTTCGGCAAAGAGAAGAACGGTCGAAAAGTTGCGGTGGATAATAGAGACAACTTGACCGTGTCCAACAAATATCTGAAGCCGGCCACAAGAGCTCCACGAAGCATTCAACAGCGCTTACGACATTTTTTATGCGACTATGCGGCAACATATGGTGCGGCAACGACAGGCGACTGTAGTGGCATGGCTTGCCTTCTTCAGCGCAGCAGGATCCTGCAATAGCTAGTGGCAGGAAGAAACTTCAAGGAGCGCAAGGACATCAACGTAACGTCATTCTAAGGTAAATATATTAAGATATATTTCAATATTTCACATATGTTCATTTATTTTTATTGCATTTTTAGATTAAAAAACACGGCTTACGCCGCAGCAGATTATATATTTCATCGAAGACGATTGGTCCCTCCACATCATGAAAATGATTCGCTCTCTTCCAATCGTAAGTTTGTGCCTATTTGTGTTTATCTCTATTTTATCCTTATTTGGATTTAATTTTAGATAAAAAGAGAAGTGTAAGCCGTTCAATGCCGCACATTACCACCTCATTGCTTCCTCGTCCTAAGGTAATTACAATGTTATACAGGTATATTTATAAATTGCTTATTAGTATTCTATTTTAGATTAGAATAAAAATCAAGTCCAACTCTCCGGTCGTCGCCTCCGCACCATGAAAATGATTCACTCTTCTCCAATGGTAAGTTTGTGCCTATTTGTGTTAGCCAATGTAATGGCAGAACAGAACTGTGAATCGGCGTAAAGAATACTTATATATTAGAAAGATCCCTAAGACTTAGACCGTATTGTGGCTATGGTTTCAACTTGGCAAATGTGTCAATAAATTGGGAAACACTTTTCCAATCATTGAGTCGGAATATTTATCTAATTTATTATTTGCGGGCAAAATTGTGCGAAATTGTAATTCAACAAAATATCCTAAAGCTAATTAACTATAGTCCGCGCATGCAATTTGGCTTTAAGCGCTCTGTCCGCGGGAAGAAGTTGACGGCTACAATTATCAGTATGGTTTTTCTAAAAGTGTCACATACATTTAATATGTCAACTAATCTTTTCTTTATTCACATTCAAAAGTCTTCATGAAATAAGTACATATTTTTCTTATTAAAGAAAATTATATCAATTTGACGGGAAATTTTGTGAATCGCCACAAACACAAAAATAAAGATAAGAAGCTGAAATTTGACACAAACATTCTCTAAACGATTAGGAATATTTATTTATTTATTTATTTATTCCACTTATACAGAAACTCAAGTACAATAAAACAAATAAAAGAAAAAAGAAAAAAAGCATGTACACAATTAGCAAGAGCCACACCCACAACCGGTACAGGACCAAGTTGCAAATGAACCCCTAAGCCATCGAAAACATGCATAAGCTTGGCAACCGATAATACAATTAATTTTCGAATCATAGTGACTGTTTAGGGTTAAGAGCTAGTTTAAGTACGACATTGGCAAATCTCGAGTGTTAAGCAATGTTGCTTTAATGGACTTTAAAGTGTTCGATAATGAAAAAAGGTGATAGACGTTATTTAGGTTCTTGCAAACAACTCTGAGCGGATTAAACAGCTCGTAATTATATTTACAATGACTAACCTTAACCAAGGTAAAATGCCTAGAGAAGCGGTTAGGAACATTAAAACTTATTTCTCCAAGTAATGACGGCGAGTCAATAGCAACATTTATTACTTTGATTACGAAGGAAACTCCAAGAACAAATCTACGTTTCTCAAGAGATGGTAAGGACAACAGAAGCAACCTATTTTCATAGGGGGGAAGAGAAGCAGATGGATCCCACCCCAAATTCCTAAGGGCAAACAACAGGAATTGCTTTTGAATAGATTCAATTGAATCTACATAGCATCTATATGAAGGAGACCACACAACAGAAGCATACTCAAGTATAGGTCTAACCAAACACGTATACAGCCTTTTGGTAATATACGGATCATCTAGCTCTTTGGACCACCTCTTGATAAAACCAAGACCAGACCTAGCTTTGCTTAATGAGAATTCAACGTGCAAGTTAAAACGTAACCTACGGTCAAAGACGACGCCTAGGTGTGTGAATGACTCAACGTCCTCCAACTTGTGCGAATCTATAAAATAGTGGGTAATGAATGACTTACTTCTTGAGGGTTGTAAATG
>CCAG010022336.1:0-46225 GCA_001077435.1 Glossina morsitans morsitans
ATAATTTCAATATTTCCCCCTTTTTCGCCGTTTGTCCAATATTTTTAGGGGTTTTCACGATTGATAAGAAGAAAGTAAACAGCGCATATTTAAATATTTAAAAAAAATCTATTCTTGAAAAACATTAAAAAATGGTGACAACACAGTTACTTTTAACTAACAAAACGGAATTTTTTAACGTTTTATGGACGCGAAAGAATGGAAAGTTCGATTGCTTAAAAATCTTTAATCGTTAGTCTAAGAGCATGCTTAAAACTAATATTTTTCCTCATTCTCTCTCTCTCTCTCTCTCTCTCTCTCTCTCTCTCTCTCTCTCTTTGAAAGATTTTACGGCAGGGCGTATCACTTTTGGCGCAGCTGGCAAAGACAGAGCCGCACGTTTTACACTTTACGTCTTTGCAAATGACAGAGAAAAAGGCAAGAATAGTAATATACCGGAGCTTATCGTTATCCCAAACTTTTAATATCTTGACAGAAGCACTTTGATGAATAGCTCTCAGCCTCATATCTAGTCAAAGATCATCTCAATGAAATTGCTTTTGTTTGAAAATGCATTTGAACGAATGCAAGCATTTTCTAAAAATATTTTTTAATGCATTAGAGAAGTTAGAGCACATTAACGGTAAGACGTTTAACTGTAATTGCCTAGCAGGGAATTGTTTAACGCAGAAGCGCTTAAAAAAAAGCTCGAAATTTCAAGGAATAAAATTTCTTTAAGATAATAAACTTTTACATCATACTTTGAGAAATATAATTTTCATCTAATAAACCTATAAAAACGAATTGATTTTTTGAAACATTACCCCTTAAGATAGATTATGATTGCAAATCAATTACGTCTGCGAACATAGATCATCAAAATAAGCCATTATGAACTGTGAGCGGCGTGGCATTGTAAGATATGGAAAGTTTTTCGGTATCCAGACATATTCAGGTATTTCTTTCTACCTTTGGCGAATAGAAATCATAAAAAGATTTCTAGGTTAAGTAATAATTTGTTCAGCTTAAAGCATTATGATGTATAAAGCAAATAATTATATACGAAAGCGCAGGTTGCCAGCTAAAAGATCAAGAAAATCTTCAATAGTTCGGCAAACATTAAGAAAATCGAACAAATAATTAATGGATGAATTAACCACGATTTTAAGATACACTATAACTTACATTCAGGCATAAATATTTATTATAGCGAAAGGAAGAGGTTCTACAATAAAAAGAAGAACTTCTTCTAATTACCGACTGAACGCAACATTTTAGCTGGGAGAAGTAATAAATATTAAATAAAATAATTGCAATGTGGGGCCTTATGTAAGCTAATCATTAATTTCTGTTTTACAAAAATAAAACAGTAAAACGAAAAACTTTCAAGACATTTTCATTTCGAACAAAACACTACACCGAAGTATTTCATGCTGTGGCCATACATTCATATATATTTACGTATTTTTTAGTATAGTGTTTTTGTATATTCTTTAGTACACAAACATACATTTAAAGTTAATAAACAATATTTTTAACAAGCTAAACTCACGACATGACTACTTTGCACAGTATTAATCGCGGCTTCCTAAGGTGGATTGCGGGAGTTACAAGACTTAAATCTTACAATGCAACGGTTTCGTTGAATATCACAAACAAACACACCCATGTATACATGCATACATGTGTATATATACACACAAGATTTTTATCAACTTTGTTAGCTAATAATAAAGCAAAGAAATAGAAAGAATGACAAACGTAATAACAGAGAGAAAGAAAGAGTGAGAGAGAGAGAGAGAGAGAGAGAGAGTGAGAGAGACAGAGAGTAAGAAAGAAATAAGAAAGAATTCAAGGAAAGTATAAGTAATTGTTCTTTAAACATTTGATATTTTAATGTGTGTAAGAAAATCCAGTTAAGCAACAGGAATAACGTTTTACAACCGCCAACCAATCAAGTCTTTGTCGTTTTGATACTCACCTGGCATCCTGGCATGGAGATCTACTAGTTATATCATTAACTTTGTAACAGCGAGTTCTGTGACCGATCTGGATGCCTCTGCACGATCAACAATCAAGAGAGTCTCAGTTAAGGCGACCTTGTTTATCTGACGTTAAATTGTTTGCTTGAATACCGCTTTGGGCTTCTATCGAGAGAGGTTAAGAAATTTTTTTATTATACGGTAGGAAGGAAGAGGGGTTGGGAGAGCGGGGGATTGATGCGTATTAGCGCCCCAAGGCGCGCATGTAGCTTGTTTAGGTGGTCTGGGCTCATGCAGTGTAGTACAGAGAGATCAACATACAAGCATAAGCGAAAATATGGTACAAGTAGCAGTCTAGGTATACCTATCTATGTCAAGCTTTAATAAGAAACATTTGCCGGCCGTTTGCTGCAAATAAATCGCAAACATCTTAAAAGTGGCAGAATTGTTGCAGAAAAGCTCCAGAGGGATCCAGAGGCGTACATATAATTGCATATAAAGCAATTGACTGGTTTTGTGTGACCGGTAAATGAAGAAAAAAATTATTGGTTTGTTTGTTAGTTAGTTAGTTAGTTAGTTAGTTAGTTAGTTAGTTGTCCTCTAATGCAATGATTAAGATATGAGCAATAAACCGTTACTAAAGAAACACACGTTAATGTTGTTAACAACTTGGCCATGATTTTCTTTACTTAAGAGCAAAGCGCTGCTACTCTAAGCAAAAACTAAAGAACAGATACACAGCGGTGTAATTAAACTGTGGGATTATAGCTTTTAAATGTTTTCAGCGCTTTGCAAAAAGACAAAAAAAAAAAGAATCCATTAAAATCAATGTTTTTTTTTTTTTTTTTGTTTACAACAACCAACAAATATCCGGTTTCGTTTATTAAAGTAAGTGAAAAACTATACACAAAGTTATACAAATGCATCTGTATACATACATGTATACGTATATAAATAATTAAAAGAAATTTCCTGTCTAATAAAAATCATTGTTAATTAACTACAAATAAATGCTCCAAGTTTATCCAAACCGATATTATAAATAATGATATGGAAAAGCTAAAGAATTTTTTAAAAAAAAAATGAAAAATAAAAATAAAGATAAGTTGTTTAACTTGACGCTGTGACAATTCTCTCACGCGTCTTCACAGAAGCATTACCTCTCGCTTACTGACTTATTCGGATAATATGACCAAAATCATGGCGATTTCCTCTTATGTGTGTACGCAATTTGTTATTTGTGAAATTTTATGGTCAAAAACACTTAAAAGTCAATTGTAATATGAACGTGTTGCTCTCCGGCACGATTCGCATGGAAATATTTATACAAAATAAACAGACGATAGAGAATAAGTTGCTAACATAATCTTGATACTCTTGCTGCGTTTTTAATTAACCAAAGATTCTTTTGCCTGCTAGGATGCTAAGATGCTTATATGCTTTTATATTTTGTTTCTTTTCTTTTATTTTGCTATCATTCTAGATGAAGCTAGACTTGTCCGCTCTTAATGGCAATTTATGAAAAGTTATTAGGGATTACTCAGGAATTGAAATTATATTGAATTGTTATGTTTTTTTTTTTTTTTTTTTAAGAAATAAACGCAAACAAAGAGCCTAATGTCCCCTTAAGCTTGTTCAAATTGAGTAGAAAATTATTCGATATTTTTGTACCCTACAATATTTGTCGTACAAAGATGTATTAGGTTTGTGCGGAAGCCCTGAAGGGCTTAAGATCGACTCACCTCTTATTACTAGTCGCATCAATATCTCTTTTTAAATGGTTCAAGGCACGTGTGTCCGTCTGTGCGTCTCTATTTTTGTGTTGAACCTACAAAGAGCACTTCTTTAGGTGTTTTGTTAAAATTTAATACACCATCATATTTTGGCACAAGGACAAAAGCCTTGAAATTGAAGACGGTTCGGACCGGACCACTTCTCCTATAAGGCCTTACTTTAACAAGCCGTTACGGGAAAAAATCAATTTTCACAATTCCTTGACAAAAATGGCTGGGTAAGAGTACTTCCCCGTTCTAGATTAACCTGAAAAATTTGTATCAGATAGGCCAGTTTTATGAGCTAAATTTGGATTACGTGACGTCTTTCATTACAATTACGGCTTTGGTGTATTATCACGAAAATGAAGAAATAACTATATTAAGCGAAGTGGTGTAGGGTACTTAAGGGTCAATTGTAATTTTTTTTTGCTTTCTTTTTGCTCCTTGCGCTCTTTGAGCTTTGAGCCCTACCATATCTGAGATAATTGGATTGTCATTAAAAAGCCATATATCTTACATACAAAGCTATTGAATGTTTACTATGTAATCAATAGCCGCAAAACTATTCGATTGGTTGGTGTTAACATAATGTTCCCTGGGATGTTTCGTTGCCGTGTTTATGCGGCATGTTGTCCATATACTTGTCATACAATAATCTTACCTTGTTTTGGCGTTATGTTTTCTTAAGTCATTCTCCTCATCAAACTAATTTTGAGCTACAAATAATAATAGACTATAATTTGCGTTGATAACCGTTTTAATGAAAGAAGAAAAAGCAAAAAGAAGAAAAAGAAAAAGTGGCCATAATTGATCTAATTCTTGCTGAAGGAATAAAATTAAAAAAAAAAACAAGAAAAGAAAAATGGAAAGAAAATAACAGAAAACATAAGACATTGTTCTACATGAATATATTGAGGTCACTGGGTAAAAAGTTACAGCATTCTTGTAAAGTTTAGATTATATTTACGTTTGTATTCCGCTCTCTTCATTTCAAGTCGTTGGCATTACCATTAGCAAGCAGCACGTAGATGTTCGCGTTCGATTTGTCTCCCGCGTCTTGCAAGTCATATTTATATCAATTTGCAATCTTTGTGCTCTTTTAGCAGTTATTCTCGGAATATTTATTGAATATCAATTTATGCAATCTTATGGAAAATAGAAAATTGCATTTGTCTTTTTTTTTTTTTTTTTTTTTGCAAATTTCGTATGTCAGTCGTAGTTCTATCATTCCAGAAAATTGCATACATCGCATAGAAGGGACGGCATATACATATAAATATTAATCAAAGTTCTGAAGTGTCTTACAAAACAAGACACGAGCAAATTCACTTGTTGGCATATCGTTACTATTTTTATTTGCATGTATTTTATGCACATTATAACGAAGCACCAATCCCATCAACACTCGACTCATAAAGCCATTAATATGAACCTCTAGATATTTTAGCTTAACACAAAGTTTATATAGGTTATCTCATAATTCATGCAAGATGGAAATAGCTGAGGCAGTAATGGAATAGCTTTCTGGCCTGTATGACGTCTGCGATCGACTTGGTGACAACACATATCGTTCACATGCATATCTTGCAGAAAATATTTTGTTATCATTTCACGATAGCGGCCACCATCAACTAATATCGACTGACCGCTCGCATTTTCGAAAAAGAATGATCCGATTATGCCTCCAACCCAGATTGTGTGAACTCTAAAGCGACAATTTTCTCGATTAGTCACGCCATGAAAATTAGTGTCAAACTGAATATATATTTATTGGAATCGTATCGACCAAACCGTCATTGTCTTTGATATATCGCTTAACAATGACAACGTGTTGTTTTTTCATGGGGCGCTCCAGTTTTGCTAATCGGGAACTATGGGTGATCGCGCTGCTGTTTGTGGTATTGGCAAGACTTTACTGCACAGAGATGGGGTAAATTTACACAATTTGCAAATATATACATATATATTTAAAGTGGAAATATGGATTAGTTTACAAGGGCTACATTATTGGCTCCTGAATAACGGATGGGCGTTGATTTCTATATTTATTTATTTATTTTTTCTTATTCTTCTGACAAACTCTTCAATATTTTCGAAAACATAAATTGCATTTTTCAAGTGCATATTCCGGTTTCATATGCACATACCCGGTAAGTCACTTTAAAAGTAAACATTTTCATCATTTCATGAACCAGCAAATTTTCCTCTTAAATATATTGCCAATAATTGGCTTCAAAATAAAGAAGATAACGTAGAAAAAAGAAGATTAGAGGCAAGTGGAGTTTATAACTGCGCTGCATACCGAGGTATATGCAAGATGTACAAGTTGATTGTTTGATTACTTAACGCGTTCGTTTCTCCCGATATAGCTTAGGCATTGATGCTTATTCGATATCAATTTTTACAATATTTCCAAATTGTTACAAGCTGTAGTTGAATGCGTTTAAGTGAAAAGAGATGGATGTCAATAAGCAGCATTGGAAGCCGTGCATACCGTAAATTGTTCAATCGGAATAGTACAGCTTTTATAGCAGCATGTTTAACTGTCCACAATCTAAGGACAGGACTGGCTTGTACTAGGGAGAAATTTCGAAATTCTCTAACTGAGCTACCTGCGACGAGCCATAGATAAGATGCTCTAACGTTAGGTGAATCGTCCATTTGCATAACATGTAATGTCTCTTTATATGTCCTTCACCGAAAGAACAGTGATCAAGCGCAGCTGGCACTGATGTGGGCCATTCTCCCACCGAAATCTTTCCTTCTAAATAGAATTGCCACTAATACTAGCTATCTACGCTCTAATCCCTAGTGAGTCAGTTTTTTAAAAATTAAATTCCAATAAGGAGCTTAGGAGGAGACCCTAAAAACAAATCCACCACTTGTTAACACACTCTCCACATGTACTTACTGACATCGTTATTGTTATTGTTCAGAGAATGAAACCGAGTTATTCCTATAAATTACACCGAATTTTGATTTTACAGAATGTTAACTTGTGTCGCATGAAATGACAGTCCCGCAAGAATTCTACGACCAATTAATTTCTTTTGGCCTTGAGTGTAAGACCGCTTTTATAGTTCAAGTTCATTTCTTTTTTATTAGACCACATAAGTGAAATACAGCAGTGATCCCATCTGATGCACTCACTACTTCACCTGTTCTAAAATAATAATTAAGAAAAGCTCATCCGTGCATGCACACGGACTTTTTTGACTTTACAAAACCGTAACTTAAACCAGATATTCATAGATTCGAACTCTCAGGAGGTGTATAGGCACAATGGTTCTCACAAGGGTAATGGACGTGTACTGATTGAGAAAATGATTAATTCATTTAACAATGATACAAAAATTAAACTCACACACAAAACATTCCTTTCAGAATCATTTGATATTTTAGTAATAGCGATAGCAAAGCGGTGAATAAGATTTTCTTTGTGATCTCAATAATTTGTTCAATTGGAGCCTACTGGCTAACATGACCATGCAAAGGAGCATCATGTTTAATGTAATTCCCTGCTCTTTAAATTTAATGGATCAATATTTCGTGCAGTAGCAGACGTAAAAACAAAAGTAACGAAATGTGCGCATACCTATATAAAAATATATACTAAAATGTTTCGTATTTAATTGTAAGAAATATAAAATGGAATTCCTAACTAAAAGGTAAATGAAAAAATTCTTATTTTATCGAATTTATGTGCAGTTTAGAGAGCAAAATGCTCGATCGATTTTTGTTTATTTTCATTTATATATCTTCTACACGATTAATCCATTTACGAAAATATTTTACGAGCAATGTTTGCTTTTTGTTTTTATTTCGAAATTTATAGACAACGTATTATACAATTTGCAGTTTATTTTGCCTCTGAGATCATCGCTAAAATAAATTTGACGTTATTAAGCATTTAAAGCAATTTATGATTTCCTATAAAAAATTATATTTACTATCTGTCTTATACATATAATTATATGTACATTTGTGTATTTATGTATTATAAGAAGAAGGTTCGGGAGGTTTGATTTAGCTCATGAGGAAATACGGTTGTGTGATTTTTAAAACTAACATCGGAGTATGAACACGTATAACATTTGTTCTCCCATTTGTCAAATAATTGTCCAAAAATAGTCACTGGACACTCCATGATATATATCACTATATGTCACTTTATAACCTAGCATTCATCTATCTCTCTTTTTGTCCATCTTCCATCTACTCTTCAAATGGAAAATTTGCCTATAACGTATATACTTCTAATGTGTTGCTATAAACCATGCCACGGCCAAAAACCTATTGCTTACAATTAATTCATAGCAAATATTGGTCTGAAACTAGGAACACACGTTCAGGAGGACCAAAAAATGGAAAAAGTGGCTTAAATATGCTGATTAGTAAAATAAGTGAAAACATTACAATGGACCAGCGCTCTAAATGCCTTATACCACCTTGCTTAATGCAGCTATTCATTAGAAAATAAAGCGTTATTTGGGAAGTGATTGAAAATATGATCCGATCCGAATCATGAATAACGTTCGTATCGGTATAACAAATAACATCGAAATTACGACCTGCATAATGAGAAAAAACACACGCCAGACAGACGGACAGGCACGCTTAAACTCAGAAAGTGATTCCGAATCAGTCGGTATAGTAAAAGTTGGGTCTATCCCCGATCGTTCGATATGAGTGTTGTATACATCCGCACAAACTTAATATATCCCTGACACAAAACTGGTGTAGGTGTAAATATATAAATATAATTGCAACCTAAAGAAGATATCAACCGTAAATTTTATGGAAGCACTTTTTAAGGCCATGGTTGCGGGTTGAGCTGATTGATACGCCCACATTTAATAAGGTATGCTGACATTTCCAATGTATTGGTTTAAGATGATGGGTATCAGAGATTCATCCGTAAGTGCGAATATAACTTTTTTCCATTATTTCAATTATTTTTAATTGTTATTTTTTACTTTTTCTACATTCACTTTAAAAAAAAATAAGAAAAATAGATTTGTGAGAATGAGTAGACTATGCGCGTATCAGATTCCTAAGTTATAAGAAAAAGAAAATAAATAAATAAAAAATAGTGTTTTAGTGTATTTGGCTGTTAAGAAAGCATTTCGGCTTTTACTGTCGACAGATACCCTAAAGTTAAATCAGATTATTACGTTAACTGCTTTCATGCTAAACATAATAAATTAACTGAGTAAAGAATTTAATAGAGATTTACAGTTAAGTTAAGATATACCGTCTCTCGCACAATTCTTCATGACTTAATGCTCTTACGTAACCTAATTTACGTAAACAACAAACTTGGTATACATATAAACGAACACAAATCTCTGTATGGTATAGACACACTCACACACGCACACACACACATACATCCATGCATAAATGTATATCTACTTTAGAGCAGTACAAATGAAAAATTATATATATTACGTGAACATATTAGAATTTTAATGGATGTATTCCTGTCAGCTTTGAGGCGACCTTTCGCACCAAAACTCACCTGAATGATTATATGTATGTGAGTAGGAAATGAGTAACGAAAACAGAAAGAAGTACTGCAAAAAAAGAAAGAAAGATATCCACAATTGCAAGTGCAATAAAATAATAAATTTACTCAGCGAATGTCAGAGAAAGAGGGAAAGAAAGAGGGAGAGAGAGAGAGAGAGGAGCATAAGAGTGCATTGCAAGTCGAACAAAAAGCAGTTGTCGTTGCTGGTTAGTATTAGAATTTCAACTTAAAACTGCAGTATGTGTGTAAGAGCGGTACAAGTTAACTGTCAAAGTTTTAATCTCCGGTATACGAAAGGAAAAATGGCATGTACAGGCAACTGACAGACGAACGCGTGCACACACGTACATCGTATCTCACGCATACATGTCTAGGCATTTAGTGTACGTTTACGTGAGACTTAAGATATCTAGTGCAACTGTAATACATGTAACAGCAACGAATAACACGAAACAGCACTACAATCATTATTGCTCAACCACACCCGATGACCCTTTTTGCGAATGTTATGCCAAAATTCTCTGTCTGTCTTATTGTGTTTGCCTCTGTTTGAATGTGTGTACGGAACGAGCATGCGTTCAAACCTTAAACACTTAACGTGAAAAAAAACAAAAGAAGAAACAAATGACAATGATCAGCGACATTGAAAAGACTTGTGGATATATCCACCGTGAACGAGAAATACATAAAATACAAAAAAAAATATTGTTCTTATTTTTTTTTTTATTCTTTTAAGGCTGAGTACAAGCGCGCCTGTAACAGTAATTACTTGAAAAAGAGAAATAAAAACAAAAACCAATTATAGTTTGGTAACATGAGATTTTTTCTATCTTTTTCGTTTTCTTCTACCGCTACGAAATAAAAGCATCTAATGATGTTGATGATGACCTCACTTCCTCGACTAAATTTTTGAACATTTGGTTAATTGTCTGGTGTAATCTCGCTTCAAATAGATATGTGGCCTGCGCAACAGCGGAATTCAATTTAGTTTTTATTTCGTAATAAACTTTACAATTTTTTAATTACGTGTCAATGATTTCATTTAGCGTATGCCGTGTAGACGGACATACGCTTTAAATTCTCGATTATGCTTCTTTAAGTACAGGTTGCGGTCGAGTAAAAAAGATGCTTATGCCCAGATCCTACGATATACTTGTTTCTTTCAATTAAATACGTGAAGTGATTTGCGAATCAATGCTCAACTTGAACGCTTGCTCTTGAAATCAACTTAACAAAATCTTTCATTTGATATGTGAAATATTTTCGGCTAAATTCAATATGATTTAAACCACGGGAAGTGGAAATGGCGTTTAATCCTAATGTTCAGCTTTTATAATGACGGAATTTATATATTAATTTCCTTTAGGCATTGGATTTTCAGACTCCTTTTTCAATTTAAAGACTATATATATCCGTATATTTAGAAGACTTCCTTCACTTTCTGTACAAAGCTAATGTTTGAAAAGTTTATTTTACCGCCTTAGAAACTTGACTCCGTCGCTTATTGTAAATTTTGCCTATAATTAAAATATTTATGTGTCGCTGTAGCTTTGACTTACAATGCGATGGCACTACGTTTATTCTACAGTTATATTTCTACGAGTCAAAAACTATAATTTTTGGCCAAAAAGCACTCTTTTATTGATAGAAAATATCCTACGTACTTCTCTGCGGAATGGCATTTTAAAGATGCTGGAAATTGCTGGAGTTATGCTGACTGCTGTTTTCAAAAGTCGAGCTACGAGAAAGGTGTGTTTAGAGTTTTGAAAATGTGTTTAGAACCACAAAAAACTCCAACTGTGTTCAATTATTTTTACTCATTCTAATTCAGCGAAGATTATGTGGTAGAAGGTTGTTACTACTGCTGCACCAGTCAAAGACAGAATCGCTCATTTTACCCTTCACTTGGCAAGACACTTCAAAATGACAGGGAAATGTATGATTTGATAGATGAACTAATGTTCGAAATCAAAAAAATTTCATGCTAAACTTTTAAGTTTTTAACAGAATATTCAAACTTTCGAATCCCGCCTTGCCTTATAACCGCTCAACTATCGTCGTAATAAAGATACGTTAAGCAATATTTTTGTTTGGGAATGCTTCGATAAATGCACAGAAATAGTTTCTATACAGATATCTGCTAATGTATTAGGGAGGTTAGAAGCCATCAAATTCGACATCACTCGATAACTTACCAGCAGGGAATCATTTGATCAGGTGGTCTGCTCGGAGTACTTGGAAAAAGTTGAAGAAAAAGGTTTCTTTTGAGTAATTAATTTTGTCTTACATATCTTGCAGTGAACAGAAAAAAATTGTCGCCTTTTACCTCTTACTTGACCGGGTTGTCGCACGTTTAATTCGCTACATCGGCTAAAAGGGAAGTGGCATTAGTTATTCTGGAATGCTGCAAACACCCGTACAGACTTTGTATACTCTCTACCAGAGATGAAATAATATACAGCTGTTTGTTGCATCTTGAGTCTAACAGCGATTTTAGGGAATTTTTTTGTAACGTGATTAAAATCCACATGTCGACATAGACGTTAGTACCGATGTTCTCATAACAGTGTCGCTTTCAATTTCATCAAACATCCAAAGTGAAACGTATGTAGAGTAGAGCATGGGTTTTTAAGACGAGTTCGTAAAACATCGCGAAGAACAACGCCATACAATACGACAAAACAATGAGATAAATATTACTGTTTTATTACGTATTAGCTTCATTAAGTTCATGAAAGGGATGAGAGTGAATATGTCTTGATAAATGTCTATGCATTTCTTGTGAAAAAAGTGGCCATAAAAATCGCATTTGAATCATCAAAGTGACTCGTACAACGCAACTTTTCATAAAACGGAACGAATCAATCATGTTATAGAGTGGTCTAGCGTGTTTGTCAGGGTTATAACTTTAAGTAAATTGCGCAATCGCGGTCTTCTATATTTGCAATTAAATTGTGTTGCTGCGTCTGCAACCTTCAAAGCAGTTTAGTCAATGCTGGAAGTTTCCCTCAAAAAAGCGTACCTTCATTACAGACGCACACGTTTTTACCTTATAAGTTACATTCTGCTAGTCTTAAAACGTCCCCCACGTTCTGAAAGTTCTAAATTTATTGGACGATATTAGGAAAATTATTGTTTGATGAAAATTGAACGGTTACTTTGTTCATAGCGCGCACCGATTACGAGAGCCGTGACTTTTTACTTCGTACATGAAGTTTTCGTTGGGAACAAGCTCATCCTTTAGCCTTTTAGGTGATCGGTGCTCTTGTGTAATTTGGAATCATGGACATAAAAGATCGTTACGGCATATCCAACGCTGAAGCTCTTAGAAGAATAAACTTTGAGTGTGAGCTCAAGTAAAGTGCATTAAAAAACGAAAAACTGTGTAGTTTGGACACATGGGGTATGTGGAGAAAAATGTGAACTCCTGCACATAACAGTAAAAGGCCGCGGCGGCATTGGCAGAAAACAAGCGTCGTGGTGGTGTAATGTGCGAAATTGGACAGGACTGAGAATCATAGGCGAAATCATGGCGCACGAAAAGGGGCCGAGAAGATTTGTGGGCTTTAGTTAATAATATAACTTCTTAGTACACAATAAAATCATGAACCGTAAAAAAAAGAAAAAAAGAACGGATGTGACCACTTCTATCTAATAGTGAATTGGTAGTCAAAGAAGATGACTTTTCACTTCACGAAATAAATAATTTCAAAACCCAAGTACAATTAGTTTATGCTTGTTTATTAAATATTTGTATGTATTGATATAGTCATGGAACTGTTACTACATGCTCGGAATATTAAAAACATTATAGAATGCATTCCTTTAACCGAAGGTTCGCGTTAGCAATTGCTTGCGGCTGCCTAACTAACTAATGTTCAACTATTCTATATATTCTCTTATCGATAGAACTTTGTTGAGCTTTCACAAATTATTTGCAATTTATTATTAATTCAGGTATTGATCGCAAACTAACAATCGTTTCACTGCCAGTATACCTTAAGTCAGAAACAATTCTTTTTATTCTCGCTTTCTGTCTCTCTCTTTCTCTCTCTTTCTTTCTTTCTTTCTTTTAATAAAAGAAAAGCGCGCATAGTTACAGATATTTCGTTTACAATACCATGAGAGCGAGAGAACAAAAAAAAAAAATATATATATATATATATATGTATATATATATTTTTGTGGTGTGTGAGTGCTTATAAAGAAAAGTAAAGAATTTATGGCAATTTATTGGATTTATGACCGTTTGCCACGAATATATTGCAGGCAACGTTTGTTTTGCTGCTTAAACACACCGGCTGCCACAAGTGTACTCTAGCGGTGAAGAAGTCATAGATAGAGAAGGAATTGAATAAAGTAAAGGATTCTTTGTTAGAGAATTATATATACTTGCACACTTCATGTATATATATATGTATATATATATATATATGTATTTAAGTGCATGAGGGTCGCTTATAAAATATGCGGTTCTCTCGCTAACGTAGACAAAAAGAAAAGAAAAGAAAAAAAGAACTGTGAAAAGGAAGATGAGTAAATGTTTTGACAATAGCTATAAAACAGTCAAAATGCTATTTATATTTTATAAAGGCCCGCCTTCCATTACGTAAACATAACCACGCGTAGAACTGCAACTAATTGAATATTCGAGCCTTTGAATACACTTTGGTGGCCTTTAGGTTTTGCTTTATTCTAGAAGACATATTCTTGTTGCTTGACAGTTTTTATATGGCCAGTGTTGTGGCGGCTGCTGTAAACAACTTTTTTATGGGTGCAATGAAAGGTAGTCAATTAACCGTTTTATTATTAAGAAAGGCAATCAGTCAGTCAGTCAGTCAGTTAGTCCAAAGTGATTCCGCGTTGTTTTAATTAAAGGCAATTTTTCTTCTTTATGCTGAAATAGAAAGAAATTCTACGTTAAATGACCTCAATATCATTACCATGATCATTATATCTAAATAAATTTCTAAACAAATTAAGTGAGTAATTAAACAAATATTTAACATAAAAAAAATTGAATAATTAATGCGATGGCAAAGCCTTTTAAATATTAAACTTCTTTTATATAAATATATATGTGATAGAGATTGGAATGTATGTCAGTATACTTTTTGCTGGCTTTTGCTTCGCGTATAAGTCTACTTTTAGGTACGAGAATAGGTCATCATTATTTACATTCTGCATTGTTTTGCTATCACTAGAAGGACCAATGATTGATGCTAACTTGCCAACCTGACGTACACCATTATGCCATTATATGATGACGACTACGATGATGATAATGATGATGATAATGACGATGATGCTAATCGTGATGAATTCATACTGTGACAATTTCTTAATCACAATAGGCCCGTCATCATCATTACTGCCTTACATACTGATTTTCTCTTCTAAACTAGTTTATATGTAACAAACCTGCTAAGTTGTCTGCCTTGTATGCTATGTGCTCGTGTAACCTAAAGTTACTAAAAATATCACTTTTGAAATTGTTCTTATCGTTTGGCTTTATACGAAACCGTTTGTCATTTTCTTGCGCACACGCACTACCGGTTAACCGAAATGATCGGATAGGCACATAGGATGGGATAAAGGACACACAAAGCTAACAGTTTACGCTTCAGTATAGGGAGTAAAAACTAAAAACAAGAGAAAAGACGGAGCACTGCTTTTAACAGATATAAATTGCACATCACTTAGGGTTGACAGCCAGTAGATCATTGGGTGACTATTTTTAGATAAATTTTTATAGAGAGACGAACAAAAGTCCAACTAATATAAATAACAAGATTCTCGAATAATTTAAACAACAGAACAGGAATTTATGTGAGAGCGATGTAAACAACATCGACAGTAAGGGAACAAGAGATGGAAAAGGCTACTAGTCTGCATTTGATTAATTCATCACTTATACGAGATGCAATTTCAAATGCTTGGTCATTGGATTAATGATGAGAAGAATCAAGTGTTTTGTTAGTAATTGTATTATGTCATCACTGCAAATAACTGTTCAATAATTTCTACATGTAATGCTTTATAAGATTTGTAATTGTCATCGCGGTATGTGTTCAGTTTTGATTTCTACGAGCAAATGTTTCATTTGAAATACGAGCTATCGTCACTACTGACATTTCTTTTTATTGTTTTTTTCTTTTTTTGTTTTTCGGAAAAGCAAGATGACGTAGTGTGGCTGGCCGAAGACTCTCTGGACTTTTTGACAAAAGGGTAAATTCGTATTTAGAAATGGATGTTCACTTCATCTAATTTCTTTATCTCTCTATTGCGATCTCCTTTTTATCTTTTTTTTCTCTGTCTTCATATTTAATTCACTCGATCATGTTCCCGCTAACTTTTTTCCCCGCGTTAATTTGCTCAAACCGTTTCCTTTTATTATGCTTGCCTTGGCAGTTTTCTTTGCCATTGGTCCTCTCTTCCTTCTAGTACTTCTCGCGACCATGTTTCTTGTGTTATTCTTCCTCTAACAGTTGTCTTTAACAAGTTTCTTTTATATGTCTGTCCTCTTTTTACTACGTTGCCTTTCCCCCATTTGTTCTCCCCTTGTTGGACCATCATTTTGTTCTTTCTATCATTTGATTATCTTTTTTTTATTATGATACTCAAGGATCACGCCCTATAATTATAACACGATTATGGTCAGAAAGTAATGGGGAGAGAGAGAGAGTGAAGAGATGAGTGGGCTAGTGAATGTGTGTTTAACTTTGCTCAATGAGAGAATTACGTGTGTTCAGACCTCACGAAGATATGAGCCCGCGAACACCGGCTTGGTAATCCCGATTCTTACCAACTCTACTATGCGTCAGCCCATGTTCACTTTACCTGCAATACTAAATCCTTTCCATTATAATCCTTTCATTTTCATATATCGTTAAACATATTGCAAACACCAGATTCTGGTCATGTTACCTTCGTTACTTCGCTCTTCGGCTTGCTGCCTCTGTTACACTTTTTATGTATTGCGATGACTGATTTTTCTTTTAACTTTCCTTAACCGATTTTGATAAAACTCACACTATCTTCAAGAGCATTAGTTGTGTGCATAAATAATTTTTTTTTTATTATTTTATTAACATCGAAAACAATAGTAGTAGCGTCGTAGCAGCATATACATATATAAATTTTCTGTGTGTGTGTGTGTGTGTGTGTGTGTGTGTGTGTGTGTGTGTGTGTGTGTGTGTGTGTGCATGTATGTGGCATGTATACGTGATAGTCGCAAAAGATTTGTTTGTGGCACACTATTAACTAAATGCAAAGAGATAAATATCTTAATGCTTCTTGAACTGCATGCAGACATAGATGATTACCGAGTATTAAAGAGGTAGCGCGGGAAAATGTGCAGAGTAATATTCAATTCAACATGATCAAGATCAAGATAATAAACATTGTGAAGCACATCATCATTGTCAGTGTAATCATCAATGTGATGCCGGTTACTAAGGAAATGCTTTGAGCGCTTTTCTTGAAAAGAACAATGCACCGATGACGAAGCGGGGTGGAGGAGGAAAAGATACGAAAAATAGAACTAAAAATATAAAATCATTGTATCCAATAAAAATACTAACAACAGCATTTCTTCCACAGCTGGTAGCGATAATCTTTTTTTTGTTCTCCTCTTTCTTTCCTTTCATTACTAAAGAACTGAACTATTCGCGTACACATTTGGGGCAAAGCAGTTAATGATAAAGTGGCAACAGCAACTTAATAAAATTAATGACACATCATTACATTAATATTGTTGGTCATTGACGGTCATGGTGGTGGTGGTTGTGGTGTTTGTGGTGGTGGACCCGTTCAACTAGCAATTGGACAACAAAAAATTTCATATGGAAAACGGAAAACAATTTCGTTAAACTTGTTAGAACCGGCTAACCATGATCATGAAGCAAACTAAATGCGACGAATGTAAGCAACTTCCAATTTTGTAATTTTATAATTTGACTTTGCGATGCTACTTTGTTTACGTCAATGGCAATGGGTCAGAGATTACCGCAGCTATATGCGTTGAAGAACAACAACAACAACAACACGAAACGGACTGCATTTGAACTCCAAGAAAATTTTTTTTTCAAGACGCAACAAATGAGTATAAAATAGAAAACTACAGTTAAAATATGCAATGTCGACGACAATGATGGTGCTTCTTGTATCTCGGTGCCAGTGTGTATATTGTTGGGTGTACTCTTATTCAAATGCCGTAAATAACCATAAGGAAAATTCGCTTAATTCGCCATATAAAATCACATTCATCTACCTATACATACAGCTACCATCCGTACGTCCATCTGTGAGTAAATTCGTATCAAGTGAGCTGAGACTGTGGAAAACGATACACAATTTAACAGCATTATTAGGTCAAAACGTTTAGGAAACAATAATTATAGCTCAAGATGTGTAGGATATAAGCATTTCATATGTATGTGTGCATGGGTGTGTGTGTGTGTCTTTTTAATTGAATAATATATATGTGTGGATAAGCATTCAATGTATAAATATTTTATATATAAGGTTAAATATGTTACATATATGTACGTGTATATGCTTGTACTATGCTTAACGGAAATTTACATACAAATTAATGCTATCGATTACGATGGGTCTAATAATTGGTTGGCCAATATGAAAAAAAAAAAAAACAAGTAATAAACCTTAATGATTAATAATCATAAGTCTTTATTTTTAAATATACATATTACGGCCATAACATACCCACAAAGTTGAAGCAAAGTTGAAGCTTTTATGAAAAAATTTATCATAATTCATTTACTCGTAAAAGACGACTCTTCTCGACCTGCACGTTATTCCAGAATGTATTGAACATTAAATATGTAAAATGTATAAAGAATACCTTAAGGAAGGAACGGCCATATTTGGCTACGTGAGAATTCTTTAGAGTTGACACACGTACCAGAGTCAAAATGATGCTGCCATAATAACAATAATTTTTGTCATTATTTAATTAAAGCAAGCAGTACGAGCAATTTGAGGTGCAGGTTAGCCCGATTATAGCCTCCTTATGTGAAAACATTGTCGTACAAAAATTCAAACTTAGTCCGAAGACCAACCGAAATTTTTTGATTATGATGACTCTCGAATCACAAATATAATCACAACAAACACATAAACTAATTCTTTCATCAAAAGTTTTATTATTTTTCAACTAATTCAGCGTAAAATACTACGAATTAAAGTTTGTTGATAAAATCACATGGAAAACCTTATGTGGAATGCGATCCAAAAAATAGTTTATTTCTACGTCCAATAACTCTTACGGATCAATTTTCATAATAAAATATTAAAAATTACATCATTCGGGCATATAAAGCATTACTTTTCATCAGGGATGGAGCCCGAAAAATAGATCTACGTGATCCATATTTAGTATAGTTTTTATATCAAACTACTATTGTGCTGTAGTGTTTTTCTCATTTTCTCTCAAATTTTTCTGTTATGAATCACTTCTCATTATAATATATTAAAAATTAAATCTTTCAGCCATATAAAGGGCTATTGTTTGTACGAGCCCTTGCCCTGGGGGCAGGCCCGTGCGATTTAAACTTTTTAGAATTCACTATACCGAAATGCTATTATTCAGCGATTCTTGTCATGAAATTTTCAAAGTTGAAAATTTTGTTCATAAAACGATCATTTCAAAATAAGACATAGTATTGGGACCGTTTGCACAAGAGTTCATTCTTAGCGCGACATTGTGCTAAATTTCGGGAAAATGTCCCAACACGTGCTACCTATAGGTCGAACTTAACAATACGGAAGTAGGGATTAATATAGTGAAAGTTTTCTAGATGTTACAGACATCCTCAAAAACTTAATATACCTTGTACCGTAAGTGGCATAGTTTATGGTAACGAGAACATTGAATTAACAAATATCTGACAAACATAAAAATTATGGTTCACTTTCTCGAATATATCTTCGAAAAGTCAATCCGCTTTTTGAATTGCATTTTTTTACGCATTTCATGTTTGCACCTATGTTGAGATATACAAATAAAAATATTTTTTAATAAATTTTTTAAAAACAAAAACGCTGTACAGCAGCTCTTGCCAGAAGAAAGAAGTAATATTTCTTTTACTGTCCCTCGTAATTTTCTATCCAAACCAAAAAACTAAAAAAATCCCTGGAAGACGATTTGTCAAAATTACTGTTTCAAGAACAAAACAGCATCGTTTTTTAGTTGAATGGCTTTTTTCTTTTCAATAGCTAATTAAAAAAGTCCTAGGCATCTCAATAAAGAATTGCGTTCAGAATTGAAAGCTCGAAAAATACATGTATGTCGAGAAGAATACTTTCGAGAAGAGCGAGTTTTAACCATCAACTAGTGCCACTTTGAAGTACTTTTAAGCAAATTTAAATCAATTGAAAAATTGTATTTCCTAACATCTTTTAATCTTTTGAATAATGTTGGCGACGATGAAAAGCGCTAAAAAAAAATGCAAAAGTTGGAACGACCGCTTAAGCGATCTGATAGAATAGAACAAGAAAAGAAAAATTGAAATTTACGTTTTTATGAAAGCGAAGATATTCTTTAGTCTTAATAACCACAGAATTTATAATTAATCCAGTTAGGTGGAATGTATGCGTTCCATTTTTATGCCGCAAATAAAAATTCGCAATAATTTGCAATCGATTGAGCTCAACTCACAGTTCTATTTAAAACAAGTTTAAGAAGCAAGAATGCTTTTATATTTCTAAAGAAAATGTGCACAATTAGCAAACGATGAATCTTTTTTAGTGCAGTGTTCCCCAAATGCTCTTTTAGGAAATCCTCTGAAAATCATGTAAACTATTTTCAGTTAACTATATATATATATCCGCCTGAGTGGCCGGGTAGGCAAGAGTCTCGATTAACAATTCAATGGTCGTGGGTTCAAACCTCAAGTGCGGTAGAGTTTTTAATAATAATAATAATAATAATAATAATAATAATAATAATAATAATAATATTAATAAAAAAATAAAGCCGAAAGCCTTAGATGCTGGTGCTTTAAGCCTTTAGTCTTAGAATTTATTCTCTGGCTAAATTTATATAATAATAATAATAATAACTACATATGTATATATATGTATGAATATTGAATTTTAAGTTCATATTACTGTGCTGGAACTATTGAAATAATTCCACTTAACTTTTACAACTCGCTACCGGCGATTTCATAAAGAGTTTAAAGTTGTTATTGCGGTTAGTACAATGTTACTTTTCCTTCTGTGTCAGGGCGTGCGATTTTATCACTCAAACAAAATAATTAGTTGAGGGTGATTCCAGTGTTTTCGTCAAATCATTTGATTTCATAAACGCCGCCCTCTTCAAACCGTATAAATTATTGAACACATGGTTGTTGTTGATATGCAAAGACTGACTGAATAAAAAAATAATTGATAAGTACGTTATAGTTGGGCAAGACTGACCATTAAACGGCCCACATCACTTGCCTTAATTCTTTGTGTATGGAATTGTACTCACTTCCATGTAAAGGCATACTTTCCATGGAAACTCTTATGAGCGGACCCAAAACATGACATGGTTCAAGTTTGGTAAAATTGTTTTTTTTTTGTTGAACATTTAACATATGTCTTTATATAATTTGTTCGTCAAAAATTAGATCTTACTGTCATAAAAGAACTCACTTTTTGTGTGAGCCTTTATATAGAATGGAGCTCAAAAAGCAGACCTATCTAGTCGAAGCTTGTTGCACTTAACTTTTATGTCAAATGACTACTACGGACCAATTGTCCTCGTAAAACATGAAAAATTATACTTCTTCGCCCTTTTCACAGGAATAGATATTTTGAAAATGTCCGTCCTATTCGATTAAACACTTTTTCGTTGTTCCTTTATGACAGACAATCGGTTTTTTCTACTTCGTTGGACTGGAAATTTCGGCATGCCTGCCCAACACAAGCTAATTATAAGAAATCTTGCTTACTACTCCTAATCGTAGTAGTTACGAGAACACTGCTTGCTTCATGCCGTGGTAACGAAAGGAAATTTTTATATCCAATGCTATATGCAGCAGTAGGAGGCATAGAGTTTTCAAATCACTAAATATTAAGATAACAATCTCCGCACACATGTCTGAAAGAAGAAAGCATGAATTTAATTAATGCTTTATGAAATCAGTTTTCTTCTTCTGTCCAATCGTTTCGCAGAGAAACCAAAATGGCACAAGGAAAAGGAAAATTTTCGTATTTTCATAAGAAATCGATTGAATCAAGTATTGAAAGTTGCTTTCGTATGCTGGTAATAATACTGTTTATACATGTGCGCAGTTGTATGTATTGTACAATATTTTGTTTTGTGGTTTTTATAAGAATTTTTAACCTCATATATATTTATCATATACATCCATTCACACATTCGTGCATATATATATTTTTATAGTTAGCAGAAATTATTAACAAACATTTATTTACGTTTTTGCTTTTCTTTTTATTTATTTATTTATTTATTTTTTTTTTTTATATTTTTTCTTTTTGCTTTTTCTGTCGACTTTATGCACGATTGGCAGTTAGAGTTCAACTCCTCTTCTTTCACTTACTATTAAACATTAGCTAAAATACATTTCCTTGAAAATTGCTCTGATTTTATGCAGGTCGTTATGATGCCTGATCGTGTTCTGCTTGCACATGCTGCATAAAAGAACGCTTCAACAAATTTCATAAAATACGAACAATTCTGCTTTATTTATTAATTCAGTCATAAAAATATATATATATATATATATATATATATATGATAATAAATATAAATATAAATAAATGCAAAAATCTCTTAAAAAAAAAAAGGAAGAAAACTGGAAAAGAAAACCCATGAAAACGGTAGCATTTGAAAGTAATAAAATTTTTAAAGGTTGTGATAGGGCATACATTATAAACCCGGAAGCCGTCTTGTCTATTGTCTTTTTGTAATAAATTTTCATGTAAAACAGATATCAATGGGCACAAAAAACCATTAAATTAAACCGTCTTCTAGTTTAACGCATTAACAAAAGTAAAAAAATTGTAGATTTTACTTCACCCTATGATTGATAGCACGCTACCATTGAAAGTGTTGCATAATCTTTTATTGCCCCAACAGCGCTCTTAATTAAGCATTCATTTCACGGTAGTATAAATAACATTTCAGTTAGTGTTTTGTTTATTGCTAAAAAAAAAAAAAAAAATTTTTTTTTATTGAATTCGTGAGAAATTCGATTTCCTAAAAAATTCACTCAATTCAATTTCAAGTTGAATCTGTATTTGTATAAAAATTTCCAGTGGCATAAAAATTTTATGATCCAATAAAATTAATAAGTATTTTATAGATGGATCGATTCCCAGATTACTTTGGAATTTGTTAAAATGGTGTCAGCAAAGACTAGAATAATGCCATTATGCCGTAGGCTAAAGATATCTATGCCGTGTTCGCGTGCAGTAGTTTTACGATAACTATTGTTCTATTTAGAATTTTGCACTACCCATACCCTATAGCATATGTAGATTTCATCAGATTGAGATTGTACGTTGGTTAAGTTATCCTTGACTCTCCTTTGATTTCCCATTTAAAAGTTAAAGGTTAAGATTGAGAAGTTTTGAGTTCTAGTAAATTTGTTTGTTTTTACGTTGAGTATTGATGTCTCCCTCCTCGTTCCCTTTTCAAATTTCCTTATCTGACACGCCTTAGATTCGCACAAGTTTTCAACAAAAGTTGTCGTTGCATTTTGTGTAAACGAAAGCCGCCTGATCGATAAAATTCGTACCCATGTAAAATTCAGCTCCAATAGACTTTCGGCTGGAGTAGGCAACCGTCAGAAACTAGTTTCACTAAATACTGCTATAATACTGTTATAGGAAAAGTTTTTTTTTTTTATATCACCAATCACTCAAGAGATGTCCCTATTCAAGTAGCGCGTGACAGTCGGAAATTCGTTTCACTAGATACCGCAATAACACTTTTATAATAAAAATACCATTTTTTCCGATCAATTTTTTTTTTCTTATGACAATCGGAAATTCGTTTCACAAAGTTTCACAAAGAAAATCCTATAATATTCTTATTGTGAAAGCACCACTTTTTCGCTCAGAGGACGTCGCTATTTAATGGCCGGACAGAAGTGAAGAAAGGGAGAAAAAGAGAGGTGGTGGCCGCAGCCTAGTGAATGTAATCCTTTTTTCTTTTTGATCAAGCAGGGCTATGGTAGTAAGTGCTACCTTTTTCTGACCAAAAAATGTCCGTTCTTATCATTTCCAAAAATTTAGAGCGGCATCCATTAACATTACATATAAAATTTCTTCACATCTCGAGAGATACATCACGCAAGCGTAGATACCAACATTTATAGGAAATAACAAAAACGCTGACAAGCAAACACAATCACTGCTGTTATGACAACTGGCAGCCTCACATTGTCATAATGCGGCAGCTGAATAGACACATTTTGTAAGGCTAGCCAGGCTATCACGTATTATATGCTGCGACATACATGATGATACAGATCAAATTCTTCAACTAATTATTATTATTATATTACAGTTACATATAAAATTAAACGAATAACTGTTGACTTTAAAATTTGAATGCTATAGCATTCACGTCATTTTGCATCATAATGAAAATGAATGATATACGATTCACGTCCGCGAACGTGTTAATTCATGATTACAGATATGCTTTTGGCAGTCGCTTTTTTGGCTTTGAGCCTTTTCTTGATATTAGTTCAGCTTTTTACGTGCCATGACGCGGTCATGGCTTCCTTCCAACTAGATTTGAGATATTAAGCAAAAAATATATATGTTTAACTTAAACCTTCTATCGGAATGTTTATGATTTTAAACGTTCTAACAGTAGGGGGACAGAGAATTAGTAGAGAGCGTGAAGTTACTAAATAAATCGTATAATGTTGGGGAAATAGATTGCATTCACTGCTGTTTATCAAATTTTGCATTCTAGAGCAATAGTCACAATAAAAGTCAGGCTTGGCAAATTAGGAAAAGCGCAAATCAAACCTGTAATGGAAGGAAACCCCTGACAGTATCTCTCAAGTCAACGCTATTGTGCACGCAATTAGATGCAACTCTTAATTACTGAGATTTTCAAATCCGAACGAGTAGTCAGTCACAATAAAGTTTTGCATATCAATCTTGTGATAAAGCAGGTTCGTTGAAATGAAAAAATAGGAAACATATGAGTTCGAACTCAGAGCTTCTGCTAGGTACGATGCGGAGCAATCCTATGCCGGTAGATAGACTTAGCATACTTGCAGTGAGCAACGGGATAATAAGCTTTACAGCTCTCCCAAAATGTAGATTTGGCGCACATATCATTAATTAGCTAATCAAAAATGGAAAAATGGAGCAAATTGAATGCTTTTAGAATGAGTTGTTGCGTGCGCGTGTAGGTTATAAAATTGCTTGAGCGGTGGATCTTCATGTTGGAACGAGCTATTTTTTTCTTGCAAATGTTTTAATTATCTTCTACTCGCTGTAATCTCATGTTATTGATCAGTAGTTTTTTAAAGTTTTTTTAATATATATAGCAATCTCTGTCCTTGCTTCTTTAACATAAAATCACACATTCCTTTTAAAATTCCTTTGTAAACTCTTCTGTACTACTTTATGTAACTTTAAAACAAATCTATTAAGCTAATTATAAATTTGTGATCTCTTTCTTGCGGGAGTAGACTTTGAATAATCCCAGTTACAAAATCAGTCCGACGCTTGATTGAATTCTTTGTTGTTGTTTAGTGCTCTAAAGCTTTCTTTTCAAAACAACTTTTCATTTATTATTTATATTTAGTTTAAAGAAAAGAAATTACAAATCACGTACAACCTTTTTATTGTTTATTAATTAACCTATAAAATCTCATTACACTTTTGTGCATAAACTGTACGTAGAAAACACACCTAATTTCGCAGCGTTATGAGATCAAATTTTATATGCATACGCACGCAGTTGCATGCGTGCAACAAATTTATTAAAAAATTACACGCCGATCAATAATTCTCGGAACTAAATGAGTAAAAACCTTTGCTTTTGTCTCTTTTTTGGAAAATTTGATTTTATTCATCAATGCAGTCTCCTTTAAGAGCGACAGGATCAGTACAGCACTTCTCTAGCATTTCAATGCTTTTTTTGTGGAAGGATATTTCAAGATCCTAAACGGACGCTCCAGTTTTCGAAAATTATTCATTTAACCCTTTTTTTCCTCAACCACCCTTTTTCGATTTCCAAGCCAAATCTGGAGGATGAGGTGGGTGATTTAAAATTCAATGCGAACCCTAATATTGATAATCTCTGGTACGCGGCATTTGTTTCATTCTAAGAGATGACAGATTATGCTGTTGGGGAGCATAGATGTGCCGAAACTCTCCCCGTGGTGATCCCTGGAAACGGTCTTGGTAGGCGAAGAAGAGTTTAAGGCTTGGACTATCTATAACTTGGCGACAAGTTTTCTGAAGGACAGCTTAAGGGTACACTTTAACAAGCAGTTCTTTTCTCATAGACTATTACTAAGGAGGAAATACAAAGTAGCTGGTAACTGATCAGCTAAAATACGTTGATATAGTAATAGTCGAGAACATGGGGTCCACCCGCCATGTCAGATGTAGCACCCGATCCTATAATATTTTTAAGAAGGGTAGTCCGGTGTGGGCTAGCCGGGATTGTATGGCTAAAGGCTTTACAGTGTAACTTTAAGCTCCACGGGGATCAGGAGCCTACCCGCTATGTACGAGTACCTGCGGGCAGAGGTGACAGCATTTGTGTACTGCGCATTGGTGCTTGCCAAGACTCTTCGGGGGGAACATGTGGAAACCGCGGTGGAAGCTAGTATGTCCAGTCCCTAGTTTGAACGCAGTAGTTGACCAATGTATGAGTCCTGACTGCTGGGTACAACCCTTCGGGGGGTATCGTGGTGGTTGCGGTTTCTGTCATTCCTAAAGCGAATAATTAGAGTTAATGATAGGCCTCTACACTCTCTAGAGCGGATTTATTGAGCCATACCCAATAAACATACCTGGTTTCACCAGTGTAGTTTAGGCCGCTAGCGTATAGGGATTGTCTAACTCTCTAGAGCCGATGGTTACGCAAAATTAACCCGTGTGTCATCGGGCATAGTGGGTTTAGATCGTCAAGGCAGTGTACCTACGTTAGACCATCAAAGACATCTGTTTCATTGCAAGCAAACGCGCCATTATTTGAAAAAACGCTTTCTCGGGCCCACTGGTACCTTTTCAAGATTGGCTTTTAAAGTAAATAGTTATGTTAGTTTTTGTTCAGTATCTCTTATAGATCGTAGCGTGTATTCTTATGTCTATTGATGACACACTTTTGTACTGTGCTCAGTTTTTGTGCGAAAGTTTTAAATGGTTGCGATAAACTATTATTTTAAGTTTTAAATCAATATTCACCCTGGATTATAACCCAGTTGCCGAAAAGTCTGCGACGTAACCATGAAGGCGAGAGCTTTTACCCACAAAACTGCGTTGATAAATACTCATCAGAATTTCTTTCATTTTAAACGCACAGTTGTGGGTGGAAAAGTGTTCGAGTGGCTCGGCGTGAGTTGTGTTGTGGAAACGGTAAAGAACTGAGTATCTGGCAATCATCAACCTCTTCTTTTTGAAAGACAACGTCCCAACGGAAATTAGAAACAAATTGCACCCTATGCACCCTGTGCGGACTCTGCCGTGAGTTTTGAAATTGAATTGATACCTGGCCGTACCAACCGTAGCAGTCGAGGGAGCACTCGCGATGAATTGTAACCGCTGACCAGAATCTTCCTCAAGCTCTCTAAATGGCGTTGTACGATAGTCGGGTTAAGATCACACAGTCAAGCAACGCAAACGAGCATTGACCGCACATTGGTTAGTAAGTTTTCTTCTAATGCACCAAAAAAATTTTGAAGGAAAGTTCCAAAGTTCTACTGGCGCTGTTTAGGCGTAATGGAATAGCTATGGACTTCTTTTAATTCATTATCTTGAAAAAGGAAAGCAGAAATTTCCGAAACATGGCCATCTTTGTAGAAAAAAAAATTCGTTTCACATCTTATCGAACGTTAGAACTACTTGAGCGTCTTGCTCTACTTAATTTAAATTACTTTACCTTTACCGGTTGGTTTAAAAGATTTTATTATTACTCTCATAATAATAAAATTACCCAGGGAAATATATTCAAAGGGTAAAGTCTTAAAGAGTCTGAGACTGTCGCCTGTATTGAAAACACTACTGTTCTTGAAATTTGACACCACAATCATTAAGTTGTTGGTCGAAATTCTTAGCCTACGTTTGTTAGAAGTCTACCAATCTCTTATGCACCTCTAGTCTATGCAATAAAATGAACATTAATGCTCCTACGAATTATGTATGTTCCTTCGCAGCTAGAAATCCTGAACTGCTCATTGCCTCTGTTATTAAGAAAACTTCTCGAAGGGTTCAAAGGAATTCCTAATCAATTTAAGTATGTTCTGTCAGGTCGTGTCATGTGTCAGTCTGTCACTAAAATCTTCACAATTCGTAAAACTTAAATTAAATCGATATGTTTATATATACGTGCATATAAATGTATATAGATTGTTTTCCTCTATATTTGTGTATATGTTTCCTTTGGTTATTGCACGTCAAATATGGAAACAAGCGCGAATACTTTTTTCGCTCTCTCTTTCATTAACGGCGAGATTGAAATTGCGGCTCAATTAAAGGCGCAAACTTCTAAACTTCTTCACCAAGACGCAAAGATTTCATTATATTCAAGAGTGACCGCCATTGATGTACTGACATCTTTTCGATTACTGTGCGATTAGGTTTTTTTCTTTTCAAGTGATGGATACTCGAAATTCGCAAAAAAAAAAACGTTTATGACAGCTTCCTGACTTGGCTTCAAGACACTTTTTAGCAGATATATATGTGCTGTATGGTGGGTAACTTATAACAATTAAATTTTATTGCTTTTGTCTACAGACAAAGATTGTTTTCTTTATGAACGTGTATTAATCTGTTTATAATTGTTAAATATTATTATTGTTGTTATTTTCATTGTACCTTAATAATAACTTTACTATAATCATTGCATTATAGAAAAAGGAAAAAATAAAAAAGTAAATAAACGAATAAATAAACGAAAAAACAAAAACAATGGAATTTAATACCAATTCAGTTTTGGCTTTGTTTTTTCAATCATAGCACTGTTCTTTGAGTTGTGGTAATTGTTCAATTTTAGTTAATGTTTTCCTTTCTGGTTACTGTTGTTGTTTTTATATAAATTGTAGACTGAAATTAATTTAAGAAAACAAAACAATAACAACACGTAAATGTTGTACAACACATCACGTAGTTTGTCTGTTTTCGTATACGTCTCTAGTTGCGGGTATGAATTATTATTTTCATGCATACATGTGTGTGCATATGCTTTTATGTCTTTATTTTAATCACTTTCAATCTCTCTCATGAGTTATTCTTTTCATAATTATGTAGTTTTGTTGCATTTTGTTTCCTTTTGTGTTCGGATCAAACCACACCTCAGAATATGTTCAACTTATAACACATTGAAAATTTGCACTTAATTGGCGGCTGGTTGCTTGATTGCCTGATTGGTTCATACACGTTACTTATACTTAACTCTTGCTTGTACACTTTCGTATAAAAAGGAAAAAAAAACAAGAAGACAATTTATCATTTAGTTGTTTTTTCTTATTTCCTTATGATAGTTTAAATGTGGGTGTTGTGATCTGCGCAGCATTTTCTATTTACGGGCTAGTTGTTCTTTATTGCATTTAATTAGCTCGACAGACGTCAGCATTTCGTAGCGAAGTTTCATTCGGATTAAAATGCTTACAACACCGGTCAGCGAGAGATGAAAGCATATTTGTTCCCTTCATTTCGTTTGTAACCTGCAGAAATATGTATTAAATGCCTTGAGTTCTCAAGCAACGATCTGAACATTTCTCCACTCTGCCCATGCACACAATCTTGCATCATTTATTCACTTCTTCGACTTCAATAATGGAATGGATCCTTGAACCGAATTGTTGAAAATAATTAAACGATGAAAACAACTTTGAAAAAGATAGAAATTTCTACGTATCTTTGCCTGCAGTGTACGAATGATTCGAAGCTTAGATCGCCTAATTATTAGGAGCTTTTAAATGCTCAGAGTAAAGACAGTTGCGAGCATTTGCTTTTCGGAGTCAAAGCGAATAATTCTTTCCGACTTGTGACTATAAGCCGCAGCGTTTACAGGAACAACTTTTTTACATGCCCGTCAAGTACGAAACACCCCCTTGTTAATTAACAAAATCAAGATTTTGGTTACGAATGTATGTACGTAATGAACTTTTACGATTAAAGCGTAGTAACTGATCCAGGTGAAGGCACGTATGTTGAACAGATTTCAAGACAATGCAAGAACTTCTGTTCGCGTTGCTATTATTGTTTTAAAAATAAGTCATTCGAAGTCCCTACTCTTCTCATTACTGAAAATGTCATGTCATAATGACGATATCCACGACACTTGAAATGGATCTGTTTTTGTAACTCTTTTCATATAAATCATATAAACTTTAAAAATATTGTTGGGGTGCAAAAGCACATTAAATCCCATTGTCACTGAAAGCGTTGAGCAAATTGAAAGATTGAGAAACAAAAGCAAAGAAGAGTTTCATGCAGCAAGGGTCTTTGAATTTCCAGAGGCGCTTTTGCATTTCACATCCACTTGGATAAATTTTATTTGATCTTAATGAAGCAGAGATGGTATGTTGTTTTGCTATATTGTAAAAGGTGTTTAACTGAAATTTCCTTAAGGTGACAAACTTCGGATTACAGCATCTTTTGGTAGCTTCGATAAAGGGCGAGTAAAAGGCGATTTTTGCTCCATTTTGGCTTAAAGTAGCGATAAATACTTCAATGCATTTGTTGTAACCATAATTCACAAGGGAAGTGTTTTCATGCTTCGTAATTTCTGTTTCCACTTGTTATTTGGCGCGTTTTTATGAGCGTTGTGAAAGCCAAAGTTGTTAATTTCATCACACAGTAAATCCTAATTGTTAGTTAAATAAAGTAAAGTATGCATCATGTAAAGCATGTAATGCAGGTAAGGTGAGGATTTGCAAACAACGCCACATATCCAAGAGGCAGGCAACAATTAGTTTAAACGGTCCTTATCCGTTCCTCTACCCGTTACAGACTGCTGCTTTCGTCTTCAACCATGAAGAAGATGTCACACTTTAATACGAATCTTTGTCCGATCGATCGATAACCCACCAATCGGTTAACAAGCAATTGTTTGGCTCTTAGAAAACTGCTTAAAACTAAAGCTTCGGACAATGCATTTTTCTCTGGATCCGTTTTTCGTTTGCCTAAACAAACTAAAAAGCGAAATTCGAGAAGAATGGTTAGAGGGAGTCTGAATGATGACGGAATGTATGTGCGCAATATACGATTAAGGTTCAAAGCCGAGATTCAATGTCCTCTCACCGATAGGTGTAGACGGAAGTCAATAAGTCAGTCGGCTCGTTAACGAAATGTTCGAATCAGCGATCGAGATATGGGAATTTCTCTTATAGGGAACGTGTTATGCATAAATTTGGCTTTTAACACTCAGGTCTAGATAAATACAAAATGTAATATTATTAACACAAAAATATAAATTAATGCCTTAAGTTAGAATTTTTAAAACAAATGAACGTGAACCTGTCTCAGAAATTACACGGATCGTATGTTTCGAACTCACTTCATCAACAGTTAGTAAGTGAGGTTAGATATAAATTCTTCTTCTTTTTCTTCTACAGATATATCGTGCGGCAAGCAATACAAAGTTTGAAAATTAACTTAAGCTATTTATTTCTATACATAGATCTAAAAATAAAGAGTTAAGCATTTGCAGATTTATGAAAAGTTCTTTAATGCGAGTAAAGAAATTATGGATCCTCTTGTCATTTAGATAAGAGTGTACGAGTCTTTTGCATAATTTCGAGATTTTTGCGTTCTCTTCATTATAGCATTCTTTGGATGTCTTCTTACTGAGCAATGCAAGCGAAATTCGTTTAAATCTGTCTTTCCATTATAAAGGACATACGCAATGGCTAGAGAAACCAATCAATGCATAACCGTTCATAAATGCACGCATGCATAAAAATATGTACGGTTATGCGTTGTACGATGCGCATGTAAAAGTAAATCGCATTGGATGGACCCTATCTTCGTTGTTAACTTTGGTGTATATATAGAATTTTTGCATTTTTGTTTTCATTTTTAAATTATCTTAAAATAAATAATTTCTATACGCGCTCACGCGTAGACAACACTCCTAGAAAGATTACAAAGTTTTGATTATAATGACGTGCCCATCAAGTTTTTATTTTTTATAAAATATTTCTTTTTTTTTTTTTTTTGATATCTTCCTATTCTCCTACTGTTAGTTTCAAATAAGTAAAACAAAAAAAAAACAAAAAACGATATAAAAAAATGCAAAGAAACCAAAAATATTCGTTGACTGTGGTCACTACCGCAGACAAACTAACTAAACATGCAGAGACTATTTTATTGTATTTATTCCATATAGAATGTTTGCTTGGCAGTAAATTAAGGCGCTCACCAATACATAGATGAAGAAAAGATTCTCATATAAATATTTTTAGGAATTTTTGATTTTTTTTTGTCTTTTGTATTATAAAGCGAAGTGACGACAAGAGTGCGCTGGTAGTAGTTTGTTTCTAGTTTAAAAATATTTATGTATACGTGCTGCAGTAATTGTCGGATATTTATGAATTTTTCTTTAGAACTTAAAACAAAAACAAAGCTAAAAATAAAAATGAAAATAAAAATAAGTTTGAAGCTATTGGTGCTGCTTGCTGCCTAAGACTGCAATGATTGTTTAAATGTAGTATCGACATAAACACACTTACATAAATGCATAATATTATAAAATTAATGTTAAAAGTGCGCATAACTATGCGTTTTTGTTGTTTGCTTTTGCTACCATCCCGAATGGGGCGTTTGTTTGCATTTGCGTTGCGTTGCAAATGCGCACTTGCGGCCCATTCGCATGAGCAAGTGTTAAAAATCAATGTATCAAACTGTTTTGCTCAGTCGACTCCAGGGGGCGTAGTTATTGGTTAAATGTATTAAATTTTACGCAATACGTGACTGTAATGCTTAAATAAATGTTAATATCAGGCCGCCGTCGCGTTTGCAAACTATTCTTAATCCGCGGCTTGGAACTTGCGGAATATGAAAAATATCCTCTAGATTGCTTTCTTTACTTAGCAACTTATTTAACGTACGCCTCTTGATTAACTCGTAAGACAGAAAGAAAGAGGGAGAAAGAAACGTTAACAAATATTTATTGAATTTGTGTTCAATAACAGATTGGCAGGAAACTGGACGAGTATGACTTCTATAGATTTCTTTAAACCCTTTGATGGCAGGAAACGATAAAAGCTTATAGTGTTGACGAATCATTTTAACAACTTGATTACAACTTTCATAAAAATCGAAACTACACAGATCCTATATCTTTGGGAAAAGAGTGAGATATTGTCAAAAGTATTGATAACTTTTATCTAAGCGAACAGATAGGTTTCCTTGTAAGGTGCTTTTCTCATAAGATGCGTAACTAAGTTTTCAGCTTTTTTTCCTCAATGAAAAAATTGAAAGAAGTGCAAAGTTTTACCATCTGTCTTTCAATATAAGAATACCGCAACAGTGAAAGAAGTTTGGGCCGAAGCCGTTCACGTTCAACCAGTTTTGCACTTCTTCAAAGATTGTCACGTGCACCCCAGCCAAGCGATGCGCAGTCGATGGCGATAAGTGACAGGACCAGATCTATTGAATAGGGCAGGCATAATGCAGATGCAGATGCAATTTCACCATTCTGATGGTGCTTTGGGCGACGAAGTGCGGCAAATATCGTCCGCTCCCTGCTCGTGTCCCGCGCTTTATTTTTGGAGCGATGCATTGTAACATTAACTGGGAGAATTGTCCTCTTTCTAAAAAGATTTAGTCTTGCCGTCGATATCGAAAGTATATATCCGTCTCTGATCGTTGATAACAACTCGAAAACAATAACTCTTGTGTCTTTCATGCCGCAAAAGCATAGTTTTAGAAGTGGCCCCTCAATTTTCCATCTGTCTCTCTGCCAACCCAAGCGACGCCCATTCCCTTTCATTTTGACTTTCCCCCTCAACATGTAAAGATTCGCAAATATCTTGAATGCTTTCCAAGTTAATCGTGTGTTCGTATAGGAATTCTCTCAAACAATACTTGCATATCGGCGTCCTCAATTATTTTTGTTTCTCGAAAATTTTTACTTTCGAAATATTTAAACTTATATTAAAAAGTAATTTACTTTACTCCTATAGCTCTCCTCAAGCAACCGCTGCAGTTGCCACATCTTGAACTTTTTACATTGAACTATGTCTATAGGCTATCCCTTTTTAGCCTGCCGTTCGTAACTTTAGAATTGCAAGAGCAGGCAGTGACATCAATAGGTCTGTAAGCAGACAGCAGTACATCAACGCAGAGCCGTCGTCTGGTCTTTACAGAACTTTTGACTGCTTGTATACACATTGTTATAAAAGGATAACAAGTTATTTTTTAAGATTGCCTTTTATGTTGCCTTAAAGCAAGGGTTGTCAACTTTTTCAAAAAATTCATTTCGCTCGATACATTGGGAATACACGCGAACATTGAAGATTTCAATACTTATAGTAAAAGTATTTGCTTATTACTCAGTCAAAGCGTACGACTTAGCATATAAAGTTCAGTTAAAATAAAACGTAAATATTATTTTTTAAGTGCAACGAAGACACCTAGAGACGGCCGTTTAACTGCTTGGGTATTAAGTGATTGTATTGCCGCATTCAGGTCCGATTTCGTGCGAAATATTACATATACATATATATAAATTTAAGATTTTTTCAATAAACTCTTTGCTCCATTTTCTTCCACTGGTTAGCGGGAAACATGTGGACGAGTTTCTCCTTCGTAACATGTAAAAGAAGTAAACTTCGTTAAGCATTTTAATGATAGAATGTCATATTAGAAGCTCGTTTATACGTTTTGTATCGCTCTGTACGTCTTGACTTATCTGCTTAATAAAGAAAGTCCTTACAAAATATTAATCGAAAGAAGTCTTTTTTTTTAAATTTTATTTTATCTTGGACAGCAAGGCACAACCAGGGATTATCGCTCAAAGAGGTTTCGTTGCCTGCGCTTTTATCAGATTTCGGTGACTAGTTTAATAAAGATACTTATAAGTAAAGTTTGAGTGAAAGACTGGTCTACCGCACCAGTCAGTAATCGAATATGTGCTTTCTGAGTGAAAAGCGGACATACTGCCACTAGACTGTATGACAGATAAATAGGCGATTGGTAATTTCTCATAGCATAAGTGGCATGGCCTAGCGATTCCAACGGGTTTCGCAGAGACTAATCACGAAGGGAATTCGTGCTTCACCAATAGCACCGAAAACAATTCAAACGATGGACTCAACTACATTACACTTGGTTCAGTAAAGGAAACATTAAATCCACCGCAGAGGTTGGCTTTCCCTGTTAATGGAGATCTAGCGTGTACTTTAAATTAGCCTTCCAACAGTGTAAAGGGCACATACTTAAAGTGCTTTTTTTTAGATATACGGCAACGTCATAAATTTAACATACCGTAGCAGTCTTCATCTTAAACTTTTAGTATCGCCTGAAATTGTTAAAGGTATTTGTAGCCAGAAAGTGGTAGCATTTCTTTGTTACGCACGCTGCTCATTTTCTTCTTCGCGTTCAGCACGCTTTTAATTGTTGGTAATGCATTTGTATTTACTTGATATTTCTTTGTGTCCATTTTATTGATGTGCATGTGTGTGCATAAAAATACAACATAAATTTCAATTATGCGATAATTCGTATGACAGACTTCGAAAGACGAGAAGAGGCTTGCATAATATAAAATAGTGTATATAGGTGCTCGTACACATATATATATATATATATATATATATACACATACACGTTCATAAATGCTCAACTTTATGATGCTATAAATAAGTTTTATGTGCATATTTAAAATTATTTACTATCCATCACCGCGATGGGGGCAAGGGTAACTGTCTGTCTGTCTATCTGTTTGTAGAAGTAAAGTCTGGCGCGTCTATTAAAAATTGCAAGAAAGCTTCATTTTCTACTTGCACTTTTGTAATGGTTGAAGATGTTCAAAAAAATAAATACTTTGAGGCAGACAACACATCATACATAGACAGGCTCGCGTAAAGACAATGAGGCGTCGCGACCACAAGTGAAACTGACTGTCTATTGTTAGTGTTACCAGGATATATCTATATATATATATGCATATATTTATATATATATATATATGCATATATTTATATATATATATATATATGCATATATTTATATCTGTGTGTACGCACTCGTTTGTGTAAATGTATATATTAAACATGAAAAGATGATAAATAAATAATGCATGCAATGCAACTGCGCCGCTCAATATGTGGCACATACGCATACCTCTGTAGGCCTTAGGGAACAAACAAAATCATCATCATCAGAAAATCATTGGCATTAAATGAGGTACAAAAACACGCACACGCACGCGCTCATACATACATACATATACATACAAATTCTCAAATGCACGCAAATAGCCGCTATAATGTAAAGCCGATAATATGGTAGACTGCAATGTCAGTTACTATGGCGTCAATATATCGAAGAAGTGGTAACAGAGACACACAGAATTACTTAAAAACTAAATGATGAAAAAAACCGAGTAAAGTAGACGAAAGCATCTTCTGAAGTTATTTAGCCGCTTATTTTCACATTAGAGACTGACACACTTTGTTATTTAACTTACACACATATGCCACGCACATACTTTCATATTATACGTAGAGCTAGCTACACACTGACAATTGCCGGAATGATTTAGTATGATGAAGCGGCTTGTAAGAGCTGGCCGTTTCAGTCATAGCATTGAAAAGTTATTTCATTGTTTGCATTTGTAATTTTCGCACCTAGCAATTGTTCTCACTATATATCGATCCCTTTCTCTCTGCCTCGATGATGATATGATGGTCATGGTGCTTAGATTACTGACAGCGTGAATTGCTCGTGCCATTCTTGGCAAAGCTTTTGGAATTACTTAAGATTTTCCGCATTTTAAACATGCATAAACTTACTTATGTGCTTCATCAGCATCAGCGCTATGATATATACATATATATATATATATATATATGCATAGACGTACGCATTCATGCATGCATTCACGTTCGTACACTCACTCAGTGCACCTAGCACTTAGTATCAAGGGTTCCAAAAAAGGTTTCCACAGGAAGTTCCCAACCTAACATTATTTGTCTGCGGCATTTTCGGATTTTTCTTCTTTTTTTTTTCGACGTCACTCTGCTTTTTTGTTAAGTTCTGTTAAGCCGCCGTGTAACTTGACAAACTTCAATGTTACAGGATTTCGTTTACAAAGAGAATTTGTCGTGACTTGATAGCGATACTTTAAGTTCCAAGCACACAAACACACATACACACACGCGCTAGCTCACATCTATCTGCCTTAGATATAAATACTTAGTTGAGACATAGTTGTGGTAGAATTAACTTAAAACTCTTACACGAGTATAACTTCATACATATGTATGTATGTCGAAGTCAATAGTACCGGCCGCCAAGTGTTAAAATAACCATTTTAAGGCACAGTTTGAGAGATTATTTTCATTTCTTGTGCTGTTTGTTGCGGTTTAAATTTTGTATTAATGTTTCGGTCATTTTTCTTGGCATTTTCGTTGCCAACACCTTACCCGCGGGACTCGTTCATTGGCTTTTTATGGTTCAGCATTCTTTCTGCGTTTATTTCTTTTCTATTCATTACTTATGCACGGGTGTGCTTGTGTGCACGTATGAATGGATGTATATGTATGTGTCAAGACCTTTTATAGATTATTTTTCAATTCAACACTCACGAATTTGTAGACTAGCACGCATTGGTCAGAGCGGGACGATTATGAAATTGTAGAAGAGAATAAAAAAATAAATAAATAAAAGGAAAAATATTCCCTTTTACAAATTATGGTAATTTTAGCGTGAAAAATTATGACTTCGGCCAAGTGATAATGAATTGGAAAAACTCTAGCAATTTTCAATTGCCATCGCTGGTGACTGCGTATGCCCACAAGGGAATTTTTCTCTTTTTTAAATCCTATTTTGTTGCTGCTGTTTATTGCTCTGTTGTGATAGCGAAATGATATGTTTTGCCAGCGATTTTATAAATTTAATAAATTTCTAACAATTTTCAATACTTTATAGCTCTTAATACGAAAAAAAGTTAAGGCCTCCTTTCATGAATTTCTAAAGTAATTTAATACACGCTATATACCAAGCTTCGTTTCAATATTTTATATGCTTAGACGTAGTAAATATTGCTTCACTTTCTTATACTAACAAAAAAGCAACTTACACTATATATGTACATTTATAGGTTATGCCAAGATTGTGGATATCCGAAATGCTGGTTGCAGCAATTGATTCAAACCGTTTCTCATATTGAAAAACCGATACATTTGATCGTAGCAAGAAAATGTTAAGTGCAAAGTCCGTATACTAGACATAATTTCAAATTACGTAGTAAACTCTCAAGCAAACATACGACTAAATCGATTTATTCTTTTACCCGGATCAAGAACACTTACACTTCGAAGAATGATTATTGAGTGATCTTACAAGTGATCTTACGAATATTTAATTACACGTAAGTTTACTAAACATTTGACTATTGACGAAGCAGTACAATAAACATTACTTGCCTTGAAATGTGTCATGCGGTGATACGATCACAAAAATACATATGCAGACGAATGAATTACTGCGATATACGGCCAACTGCGGCACTTTCATCGTAGCTATGCTTAGCCCAATTTGCGGGAAGCGCTTGCATGCTCGGTGGAAAGTTGCATTGCAATGGGATGCCTGACTCAAAAAATGCAAGGGCCGGGGGTTCCTCTTCGGACACTACTCATCCTCGGGCCGTTGTACGAATATACCTTCCCTCATTCTGTGATCCATTGAGAACCATGGCTAAATCTAAATCTTTGCGGCCTTTACCTACGTAAAACACATACAAACATTTGCGCTATTTTTTCATAGTTCATAACAACGAATCGACAAGTCTGCCTAGAATTGTTGGGAAATGCTTGCTTTCAACGGAGGAGGCTCTTTATCAAAAATCATGCATCAGGTTGTTCACCTTTGGAACATGGTTTAGGGTATTGCTGTTTCAATTTCTCACACTGAACGAGCAGCTGGTCCCCTAGTTGAACACCCTTCAAAGAACTCCCAGAAAGATGTTTGATTGATTTCAACAAATTGTTATGTTTATACGCAACGTCACTTGCGATGCAGGGCACATTAAGTTTGTGTCGATATATGTGAAAAGGCTTAAGAAAGACCACTATTTTGTTATGCCGATCGAACCAGAATCATTTTCTGAATCATTTCTAAAGAGAGCGACAAATTTAAAGCTTTAAACATGTCTTCCCATCTGGCTGTCTTATGTCTGCCCATATATTCTTGTATTCAATCTATAGATATCAACTCTTGAGATATTATAGTATAAGGAAGAACGCAATTAAAAATGGACTGCCCCGGACCATTTTGCCCCATACAACGCCTTATCTGGGAAATGTATTTATGTAACAAAAATTTGTAATTTTCAAAATATCTCCGCAGAAATTATTAAGTCATTGCATATCGGCTTAAATAAGTTGATATAAAAGTTTAGGATCAGTTAGATCAATTCTGTGAAATTTTCCCCATAGACGCATCTGCGAAAACTAACCCTTACATGGCGAAACAATATGATTTTTAATATTTTATCATAAACACAGGCCTTTCATTGCGATTTGACATAGGAAGTAATTGTAACAAAGTTTGTTCATGTAGGCCAACGTTATGATATTCCGTCACATAAAGAAGTTCTCATGAAAACTAAGCCTCTATATGGCAAACAGGTCTAGTTATTAATATATTTTACTGAAAATTGATCGGAGATCGGAGACTCGGCACAGAAATTCTCGATATACAAATTGGGCCAAGCAGACCTATTACTTGGGCTCCAACCTAAATAATGGTTTTCCTAAGCCTTTAAAGGGGCAACAAAATCAAATTTTTAATACTTTATTACGAAAATTAGTGAAGGATAACAAGCTCGAAATGTCTCGAAATGTAATGAATTTTGTCAAATTTGGGCGACGACAATTCACGTTTTGGTTCCACTCCCAAACAATGGTGCCATGGTGAGCCATGCAGAGCATTGCTATTTAATGCTCGGCCTAGCTCAACTGTTTTGTTGTTTTTGTTTTTAAATCACAACATATATATATATATATATATATTGCGATGATATTAAAATGCAACCGAGAAAAGAAAGAAGAAGAAAAGAAGAGAAAACATCAGGATCCATACTGAGTTTCATGACGTACTTAACCAATAATCATAAATGTGTTACCAACCATAGCCTCAAAGAATCGATGCTTTTCTGGCAACTGATAATAATTCTGAAACCAATATGTTTGCATAAGTGTTTGATACTGGAACGATATTCCTTAGCTGACTCAACCGATACAAACACTTTTCGATAGAGAGACATTTTAAAAAGTTATTTCTTCGCGATAACTTGACTGGATTGACGAGATAACATGTGTGTAGAGAACATTTGTAATCGTGTATCTAAATTAATGTTAAGGTAGCGATAAATCGAAAGAAGAAAAATAAGAAAATATTGTCTCCCTAAGAGAATAGGAAGAATATGCCGCTAATTCGGGATGTATGAGCATTTGTAAACGTTGTAGAGGAAACTAATAATGAAAAATTACTCTATGCGTGCAAATGTGTCGAAGCAAATATTGTTTGGATTATGGGTAAAACACCGCAAATTAACCCATGATACGAAGTTATTCAGTAAAAATTCTTTGAAGCTTCCCTTTATTATGAGGAATTCTTTTTTCTTACAGACTTATAAAAAGCTACGAAGATGATTGATGTCAATTTTGTTATTTGCTTACATACCATCGCACAACATAAGTGATTTATTAGACGTTTTTAACACAAAATTATTTGTACAACCAACAACGAGAAATTCTTGGATTTTAGTAAAAGAAAGGTTAAGAATTTTCTTTTACTAGGCATTTGTTATTTTATTTGAACAGTAGCCTTGTGTATGCGCTCATTTCAGCTTTTCAAGGTTCATGTGGCTGTAGGGTATAGCGGATTACATAACGAAATTACACCAGTATTTTCTGTATTATGCTTGTAGCAGCTATTACTACACACAGAAGATGCTTTACGTTGTGAATCATCAGCAGGCACTGGATTTAATTTTTGTAGAATTTATTTTAATAAAATTCTTTGTACCGTGCGCCACTTGTGGTGCAAGCGTATATTAAGTTTATGCGGATATATGCAAGACAGAAAGACTTGAATCACTTTCTGAAGCGCTTTCTGAATCGACGTTAGTTTGTCTGCCCCTCTGTCCATCTAGTTTTCTTACGTTCAACCTACAGGCAGCAGCATTTGGCATATTTTGATAAAGTTTTGTACACTGATGTATTTTGACCGAAGTATGAATTGAATTGGAAATATTTCCGATCTGATTACCTTCTTGACCATTTCCCGAATAACGCCTTATTTTGAAAAGTCGTTATACGAATAACTGTAGGGTGGTGTAGGGTATTTAACGACGCGCCGTCACTCGCTTTTCATTTGCTTCTAACATAATATGTATACATTTTTGTATTCTCTACTCTATTGATAAGAGTATATTAAATCCTTGAGCATGTATGCAACAGCTGGAAGAGAATGGGAAATTCATAAAATGAATTGATTGATGTAACAATAGGATGAACTTATCTCAAGTTGCTCTAGGTATTGCACACCAACTCAACAACCTAATGTACCCTTACGGTAAATGTGTAGAGTACAACTTATGCTGTAAAAACAAAGTCACATTTTCTAATTCAGATCATTGTCTGAATAGATTTAAGCCCGTGTGTTAGTCAGTTTCTCCCATGTATTCTCACCTGGCTTGTATTTGTTGATGAAATTTGATACCTTGATGTACTTTGGTCCAAGAAAAACTTTTATTAAAAATGAACGTGATCGGACTATTTTCAGGCTGACGCCCATATGACACCTTTTTCTATAAAAAAAAATTTGAAATTTTAAGAGTTTTCGAAAAAAAGCACTAAAAGATAATATTCTCACCTACCTAGTGATCGCAGAAAATTTGAATGGGATGGCAGCACATCTTGATCCCTCTCATATTTCAACGTTTTAGCAAGAAACACTCCTCTACGTAAAAACAAGTGCTAGTCTGCAATATTTTGTAATGAAAATTTTTCCCAATATACCTTAATTTTCGGAAAGCCTCTCGTACGAAGACTTCATATTCTCATAAGGTTAATCTTTGCTACTTTATAACGGAAGCTCTTGATGAATAATTAGTTCTGCGGAAAACAAGTTAACCACACTGTACTTCGACTACGTCAGTCGACGTTTTGGGCCTCCTCCGCAATAGGACTTCTTACGCAAAGTAAACTCTCACAGAGTAGCAAGTATGGTTGTGGCATTAGGAAGAAAATGAGTGAATAATTATGCTAGGAAAAGTGGATAGGGAAAAAGGTATGGCCCCAATGAAGAGATGATCGTCGAAATTGAAAGGTACTTCGAAGGGTTAGACAAATCTATCCATTCTTTGAAAAGTTGAACTGAATCACGCTTGAAGAAGTCTATGTTGATGAATAAAATCAAATTTTGCCTAAAAGTTTTTGTTTGGTTAGCGAACTTATTCACGGATGTGTTATATGCCCAATAGGAACATTTGAAAATGGAAGCTTCACAATTTCCGAATGACATCGTTACTTAACTATAACGCCTTAACATATTTTTCTATTTGTTATTCGTTTAAAACATTTTTCATTACATTAATATTCGTTGCCAAAAACGTGTTCGATTATCTGGCAAATGGCCAAAATTTCATTTCATTTCGTCTAATTAATCTTTATTCGAACTCGCTGTTATATAAGATATGTGATCAGTAAAATTTTCTTAGAATATGATTTCTTAAGATAATATTAGTGTTCAGTTAAAATGCTTAACACGAAGCTTTTGATGTTTTTTTCTTATCCAGAAATTCTATCTACTTATAAGAGAGAATGATACGAGAAAAAGCTAATAGGTTTTCTTTTAAATTCTATTGCGAGGGTTATATGTGCAACTGCTTGCTTACATACATTGTACATTTGTACATACTCACGAATTTGTATCCGCTTATGTACCATTATGTATACAAATTTATGATAATTTCTTTTGAAATATTGCAAATCATCTTGTTGGTCTTATTTATGAGTGCATAAGCGATGCCACTAAGCTAACCACTAAATCTTGATCTTTCATAATTTCTTCTACAAATTCATGCACACATAAATTTATAGTTTAATATGGGCGTATGCATATACCTATACATATATATGTATATACATGTGTGTGTGTATGTGTGTGTATGTGTGTGTGTGTGTTTGCGAGGAATTGTGCAAGTGGATGTGTGTGAATATATTTCATCTTAATTCAATTTAACAACTTTAAACAACCATTAACCATTCACATGGTAAATCATCTCTATTGTAACGATGGCCAAGTTGCAGGCTCAAGCACATACATCCCTCGCTTACTCATTCAGTCACTTACTCACTCATAAATGCTCAGCTCATAAATATTGAAATGTTAATCTTAAATAGTGCTGCTCGTTCAAGTTCGTTATTTAGAATGATTTTCAGACGCCAAAAGGTGCACTTTTTTATGATTTGACTTCATTTGTTATTCGTTGCTTTGATCGTCGTCCATACGATCATTTTGTGGCATTTTTTTTTTTTTTTTTTGCTTTTGTGTTCTACGATCTCAATTATATGCAGATGTTTAGCTTTTGTCGGAGATGATTTGGTCGCCGTTTTAGATGGACACGGTTGCCTGAACTTAATCTAGTTGTTAAGGTTTAGGTATTGTTAATAAATTTATGGCACTGCACTCATATATGAGAACTGAGAGTAAATAAATCAAAATGTGTCCGAGTAAATTATGCGGATTCAAATCCATGATTGACAGACGTTAAATGAATAATAACATCAAAATATTTCTATATTATTGGCTTGAATTGTTAAATATTTAAATATAATTTATTTACTTTTCTTCTTTTTTTCATTCTCTTCTACTCAATTAAATCAAATTTAACCACTGCAATAACAACTATCCCGCGTACTAGTATGTATCCAATCTACAAATTTACTAATGCGGGTGTAAACACCGGGAGCATCGGGTTGAGCACAACCGAAACCGAACGAAACCACACCTGAATAATAAATAAATAAAAATGGAAATCAAAAAAAGAATTAAATATAAAATAATTAATTTAAAATTAAATTCTTACATACCCGCCAGTTTAAAGCGGCCTTCATTAACAATTAATGGACCGCCACTATCACCTTGGCAGGCATCTTTGCCTCCCTGCTTCACGTAGCCGGCACAAATCATAACATCTTCTATTTTATTCTTATAGCGTGTATTGCGGCACTCTTGATTGGTTATTATCGGAAGACTCACTTCTCGTAAGTAATTGGACGTTACACCGCCTTGCGTTATTAAACCCCAACCGGCCACAATGCCCTAAAGCACACAAGGTAGATTAAAAAAGCAAAAATAGAGACAGACACACAGAAGGTGTCAGAAGGGGAGGGAGATGAGAGAGAGAGAGAGAGAGAGAGAGAGAGAGAGGGGGGAAAGGAAACTTTTGTGCTTTTATTATTGATAACTCACGGTTTTGCCTTCAAAATTTTGATTCGCAGTAGGCAAACAGACAGGTCTGACCTTCTCTGTCATCGGTACCGGACTATCAAGCCTCAGCAAAGCTAGATCATTAACAATGCGCGTGGAATCATAGCTGGGATGAATTATTGTTCTCGCAACCTTGACGCAATACGGAAATGAATTAAAAAAAGAGAGATAAGTTAACGCCATATTCAACAAGCACGAGCATTCCTTCATCATAATATGTCAAATATTGCACTTTGCTGCAAACTTTTTCCGAAAACCCCTATATGACAAAAATCCAGAAAATAGATCTGAGTGGCTAATAGTACCGCATTTAGTTGTCAAATTATTATTTTGTGTCCCCATTTGCATTATGAAACACTAAATATTAAAAATAAAAAATCTTATTACCACATAAAGCATTGTTTCTTGTTATTAAAACCTTTATAGGATGGGAGTTCAAACAGTGGTACCATCCCATAAAAAATTCCTGCAATTCATTCAATATATCAAAATACCAAATTTTAACTGCGCTCATTAGGAAATATCTAAGCTAGAAATATATTTCATATAACATCTTGTTGGAAATGCTGTTTCCCGTGTTTGTAACACATCCAGTAAGCCTTCAAGACAACTTTTGGTCCGACATCCCCGTTAAGACGCACATGTTTATGTAACGAAAGGAAATTGTCAAGCTTTTTGCAAGATTCAAGGGTAAGTCGCTTTAAAGGCGATGTCTGTGGCCTGTGGAGTGCATTTATTATGCCCACCACTGAAGGATGGGGTATACTCATTTTGTCAAAGCGTTTCCCGCGCCCAGAAGGAAGAGTGTATATATTCTTGATCAGCATGCAATTCAGCGGTGTCTGTCCGTCTGTGTGGTTGTGTTGGGTTTCTTGTTAGCACTATCCTGGTTGAAAATATAAAGATATCTGTCGACTTCAAATTTGTTGGAAACATGATAAGTTTTTGCACGCACATTGGTATTGAAAATGGGCCGAACTGGTCAGAGCAGAAGCCTGCTTTTCACTTTTTTGAGGTTTTATGTTTTTCTATTTATCATAAGACAAACCAGACACTATGTTTAAAACTATTCTGCACATTCCTCAAATGAAGATATAGTATCCGTCTAAAAATGGACTAATTCTAAAATAAATATGGACACCGCGTCCTGGTGGATTAATTTTTCTTAACAATACCACCGATATGGGTATTAAATGAAAGAACTTGGAGAGTAGAATGCGAAAAGCATAGTGATGGATGCAAGAGATTCGGCTTTCACCGAATATAACTTTCTTGCTTGTCGTAAATTGTTTATGTAGACGTTAACTAGCAATGTGTGCCACAATTTTCAGAAACGAATATCCCTTTGCGCTATTTGATATTATTAGTTAAGACGTTAGTGATAGATAAAAATAGGAGCGCAAAGGGTTAAGCGAAAATTTCCCAATAGCCCATGGACGAACGAATAGACAAACGGACCCAGTTGAAGCGATTATCAAACTAATGCAAATCAAACATAAGAATATGCTCACTACGAGGTCTATGACAAGACATTATACATAGACATATAATCTAACAGATATTGACAGTAGCACAAGCAAACACATTGTCGTGAACCTTTTTTATCGTGAACCGTTTTAACGACTTTTCAGAATAAGGCGTTATATGGGAAGTGACCGAACAAATTTCATCGAAATATTTATATAACATTGTGATCTGTTGGTTGGACATAAGAAAACAAGACGAACGGACGGACAAAGGGGGCAGATAAGGTTATCGGTATAATAAAAGGTGTGCCTATCCCAATTCCTTTTAAGCCCTTGTTTATAAATTATGATTAACAACAAGCAAAAATCGTTAAAACAATACACGTTCGCGCATTTTGAATTATGTAAACTGTATATAGATATTTATACACAATAAATCAGGCAAGGAGATAAGGGAATGCACAGGCTTCAAAATATATGCTCCGGGAAGGTTTTTGTCTTAAGTCTTTTAATTTATAAACACAAAGTGGGCAAACAATCATTTGCTGTTATATAATAAAAGAAGTTTTAAGGAAAAAAAAT